>OVBW01001488.1:0-14827 GCA_900406355.1 Erysimum pusillum | reverse complement strand
TTATTGGTCGTTCTTAAAGATGAAGTGGTTAGTCCTTGTAATTAAGAAAACGATTAATCTTTGATTTTCTTTAATTAATTCGTTTTATTGGTAGGATTCTATTAGTCCTCAAACTTATAAAAAGGTTATAAGACGAGTATGAAACCAAAGAATATTGGTCATCCAAACGGCCAAACATATATAGTGGACTTAGATTCTGATAGGGAACCCAATAAGTCAGCAACTAAACCAAGTAGGCATCCAAACAATTACAAGTAGGTATTCAAAATGACTTTTTAGCATTTCTTATACAGAAATGTTAAGAGTGATACATGTAATAGTTGCACTAAATATAAATTTTTTCCTCTAAGCATAATATTGAACTTGCATCCATTGAACAAAAACAATTTTCATAGGATAACAATCCTATAAATCAACCGCTTTCCTTCATTTCATCATTAAAATCGATTTTTTATTTTCCTTGGGCTTCTGATTCCTTGGGCTTCTGAAAAGAAGCCAATATTTTGGCTGTAATACATCTCCAATGGTAAACCAATGCATACAAATTTGTTTGATCTGCCGCATCTAGTCCACAACGGCCATATATTTTCACACAGCTTAAAGTGCATTGTTATCATTCGTAGAAGTACAAAATAAAGGAAAGAAATGATATAAAGTTGATAGCTTAAAAACTACACTTAAAAAACCACATAAACCGCACATCAACAAGTCCAAAGTAACAAAATAACTTAGCTAATTTATTATCTAATCTAACTTAGTCTAAGCGAGGTCGCTTTTGAGAACTCTGTTCATTGTCCAAAGATTTTTCTCCACTCACAGGTTGCTCGGCAATAACAGTTTTTTCTTCACTCGAAAACCCACCAAGGAGAGTCAAGTATCCTGTACGCTCATCGATGACTCTTCTAATAATAGCTTTGCGTTCAACATGAACACCAATTTCACCAATTTCACGAATTGGAGGCTTGGGGAACCCCTTATACGTTATGTACAAATGTGCACTTTTAGCCCTGAGTCTCCCATTCGGCGGCTGCACATCCTCCTTAGTTCCTATCGCCACTTTCAAAATCTGCAACTCGGGCGAAGTGTCCTGCATGCAAACAAGAGTTTTAAAAACTGTTATTAAACAATAACATTCCCAAAATTACAATTACTATTACCAGCGGTCACTGATCATGGTATGTCAAAAGAAGACTTACCCGCATAGTGAACTCATCATTCATATAAAGTGTAAGGTCCAGATACAGAGAAATCCAATCAGTGGATCGCAACTCTGATTCATTCAACTTCAACAATAAAAAAAACAAAACAGAAATAGATCAATGTTTAACTGATCATGAGAAGAATAAGAAAGATGATCAATGTCATGATCAAACTTACCACGTAAAATCGTTTTGGGTCATTCAAATCATCAACTGATGGCCAATCAGGCAATGGCCCTTTGTAGAAATCATCCGAGGCTGCTTCAACTAGCAAGTGAAGTATGAAACGCTTGTTTGTGGTCACTATGCAAAATTAGTAATGAATCAATCAGCACCTAGTGAGATTTTATTCTAGACTTATATAAAAAATGAACAATGCACCACAAGTAAATCACCTTCTTCTTCATCTTTCAGTCTAGCAATAGAGCACGTCAAATCCAATTTTCCAAAACTCTTTTCATTGTCATGTTGTATTTCAGTATGGAAGAGAGTGTAAAGTTTGTCCCCTGAGAAAGAAATTGAATGTTGTTGAAAACAAGTAGTACATAGTAAGAGATGGATGGAGGAGACTAGGTTTTACCTTGAGCATATTGTAACGATGAAGCCCCACCATACCATAAAGCTTGGGCAACCAAGAGTCATGCTTAAAACGTGGGTGTTGACAGTCGACTGACCACAGTCCAGAAGTGGTTCTTTCTGGTACTGAAACATCATCGATATCGAAGCCCTAAGCAAAGAATTAGTTAATAATAGATTGGCTCCCATAAAAGAACAAAAAAAAAAAAAAAAAACAAACAATATAAGAATAAGACAAAGAAAAGTTTACATCGGACTTGGCCACTTGACGCCAGTAATCCCTCTGTCCACGGATAAACTCCTTCCGATCTTCCGACGGAGACGTCGTCATATTCTCCTCCTCCTTGTCAAGGTTGTGGTTTGGCGGTACTGATATATGCCATTATATTCATCCGAAGGATTCATTTATATGGGCTTCACTTGGGCCTTCTCAGACTTCTATACCTAAAAGATGACTAATTCCACGAGGCTTGTTAAAAAAAACCGATTTTTTTTGCTATTTAATACATCTCCTAGACTCCTACTATATATCATAAACCATGTTGTTAAAATTTTGTTTCATTTGCCCCATATAGTCCTCCACAACATCCATATATCTTCAGTTCTTCACATAGTAAATAAGTCAGCAACTAAAACAAGTAGGCATCCAAAGAATTACAAGTAGGCATTCAAATGACTTTTCAGCATTTCTTATGGAGAAAAATGTTTAAGAGTGATGCATGTAATAGTTGCACGAAATATAAATATTTTCCTCTAAGCATAATATTGAACTCGCATCCATTGAACAGAAACAATTTTCACTTATCCTCTAAATCAACCGCTTTCCTTCATTTCATCATTGGACACAAATAGATAAAGACAGATGCATACTAAAACAGAGTCAAAATAATCAAAACTATAAGACAAGTGCATTGTTGTATCATTCGTAAACGTAGATGAAGGAAAGAAAATGAAATTAGGTTCGCCCTTGGAGATTAAAAACTACACATAAAAAACCAGACAAACCGCATATAACAAGTACAAAGTACCAAAATAACTTAGCTTAACTAATTTATTATCTAATCTAACTTACTCTAAGCGACGTCGCTTTACAGAACTGTGTTCATTGTTCAAAGCTTCTTGTTCATTGTTCAAAGCTTCTTCTCCACTCACAGGTAGCTCAATATTAACAGCTTCTTTTCCAATAGAAAACCCACCCAGGAGAGTCATGTATCCGGTACGCTCATCGATGACTCTTCTAATGATAGCTTTGCGTTCAACATCCACACCCATCTCACCAAACGGACCCTTGGCCAACCCCTTATACATTATATAGACATTTGCACATTTAGTGCTGAGTCTCCCATTCGGCGGGAGCACATCTTCCTTAGTTTCTATCGCCACTTTCAGAATCTGCAAAGTGGGCAGAGTGGACTGCATGCAAACAACAGTTTTGAAACCTATTATTACCAAATAACATTACCAGTAATATCATTGTTATGCAAAGAAAAGAAGACATACCCGCATAGTGACCCGATCATTCAAATAAAGTGCAAGGGTCAAATACAGAGAAATCCATTTATTGGATTGCAGCTCTGATTCATTCACCTGCGAAAGCAACAATAAAAAAAAAAAACAGATCACATGATCATGAGAAAAAAAAAAACTGATGATCAATGTCTTAACTAAACTTACCATGTAAAATCGGTTTTGGTCATTCAAATCATCAACTGACGGCCAGTCAGGCAATGGCCCTTTGTAGAAATCATTATCGGCGGCTGCTTCACCATGAAAGTGAGGTATGAAACACTTGTTTGTGGTCACTATGCAAAATTAGTAATGAATCAATCAGGATCTAGCTAGTGAGATTTTTTTTCTAGACTTATATAAAAAATGAACAATGCATCACAAGTAAGTCACCTTCTTCTTCTTCTTCATCTTTCAGTCTAGCAATAGAGACTGTCAAATCCAATTTTTTAAACCTTTTTTCATCGACTCGAACCTGAAAGATTTTCTGCAATTGGCTACAACTATCTATGGCAACCAACGTTATGTAGTAGGAGGACACACAGTTCATTGACTTGTTGTATTTCAGTAAGGCAGAGAGTTCGAAATTTGTCCCCTGAGAAAGAAATTGAATGTTGTTGAATAAAAAGTAACTAGCAAGAGATGGATGGAGGAGACAATTGTGGTTTTACCTTGATCATATTGTAACGATGAAGCCCCACCATAGCATAAAGCTTGGGCAACCAACACTCAAGCCTAAAACGTGGGTGTTGACAGTCGACAGACCACAGTCCAGTGGTTCTTTTTGGTACTGAAACATGATCAATATCGAATCCCTAAGCAAAAGAATTTGTTAATAATAGCTAGGTTTGCTCCCATAAAAGAACAAAAAAACAAAAAAAAGAAACAATTAAAGCATAAGACAGAGAAAAAATTACATCGGATTTGGCCACTTGACGCCAGTAATCCCTCTGCCCACGGATAAACTCCTTCCGATCAACCTTCCGATCATCTTGCGACCGAGATGTCATAATCGGCCGGTGAAGTGGATGCAGTTTCGATAGATTTAGGTTCGGAAATTGCGGCTGAAGCGGCGGTGAGGTAGATGCAGTTTCGATAGATCTAGGTTTATCCAGCCTATAATATATGCCATATTATATTCATTTATGGGCTTCAGATGGGCTTTCTCCACCCAAATCTCATATCCGCCGCAAAAGATTTATGAATTAGGGATATTGCTACATTATGTCAGTGTCTTCAAAACATTTAAGATAAAATGTAATAGTAATAGACATATGGTGAATTGGTGATATACCTATGATTAATCAATTATTAAATATAAAAGTCAATGTATATTAAACTAGTCAATGTAAGAAAAATATAATAGGCTCATAATTCAATGTATTTCCTATATATATATTTCTTTAAAAAAAAAACTTCAATGTATTTCTGAAGATAACAAAACGCTATGTTGTGTGAAAATTTCAGGTTTTGCTTTTTCACACCTTAATTTTTAAAACTATTTTTTTTTTTTAAGGATCTAATACTAGTCTAGTTAATAATATTGTTGCAAGTATTACTTAGATATTTATATAAACTTATTAGAAATAATTGAACCACCTTCTTCATCCACCTCTAGATTTAAAGTTCTAAATTTTTGTTCAGATATAATAATTGCTGTAAAAAAAAGGAAAATTTGTTTGCTGTAAAAAAAAAGAAAAAAAGGGGAAATTTGCCTGTTTACATTAAAAAAAGAAAAAAGAAAAAAAAGGAGGGAATTGGAAGCGTTTTGTTCTAAACGCGGGGATTGAACGCACCAAAATGCCAAAGAAGTTGGAATTGGCCGAGGTGGCGAGTGACGTGGCAAATGGAAAGAGTAAAGCAAAGCTACTAGCTGATTTAGATGTTTTGCCGTTGTTGTTTACTTTAGCTTTTCAAGCGTAACGAGTGACGACGAGCTTGAAGAACATGAGCTCTTCCTCGTGAGTGTGAGAATAGATTCGAGTCTTCCAATCTCTGTAATCATTCTCTATCCTTCAAAACAGGAATTATTACTTGAAGATTGTTTGTCATTCTCTTAACATATCTTCTGCTTTCGTCTGTGTGTATATGTATACTCATTTGCTTCGATTTCTCGATTTCAGCGTCCACTCGAAATTTCCGTCATGGTAGAACCGTATTCCGAAGCTGACATCCGTATGGAGAAGGTTACTCATGAGTTTGACGAGTGCCTGAGAGAGTCTACGAACAAGTCATTGGAACTTAGGGTATGAACTTTGTCTTTTAACGTTTGCAAATTGTCCACAAGTACATGGTAGAATTGTTGGAATTGAATAAGTCTTGTGAGACTAGGTCGTTGTTTGTGTTGGATAAGTCATTGTTAGTGTGGCATCTGTTTCGGTCAATAAGGCGAAGTTATTGGAACTGAGCCACGTTAAATTTGTCTTTCTTGTTGTTTGCTGTGTTGTCATAGTTTTTCTCACTTTCAGTTTGTGTAAGGCTACTTAGAAGCCATTCCGATTTCAGTTCAATAACACAAGAGAACACTTTCTCAGAAACCTGCAATTCTTATCTTTCACATTGTGGTATCAGAACCCTCTCAAAAGGGATCTGAAGGAGTGAAATACGAGTGAGATAGTGTGCAAGAGTGAGCAAAGAAAACAAGGGGTGAGAGATGGCTGCTTAATCAAGTAATTTCAATGCCCCGCGTGTGCCGAAATTCCATGGAGATTACCATCATTGGAGTTTATGGAGAACCTGTTGCGTTCAAAGGAGTATTGGAGCTACAATGAACCTGGAGGTGTTAGAAAGGTTCAAGATGTTAGAAAGGTCAAAGATGGCGGACTGCAATTCCGTCAAAAATCCGATTGTTCCAGGACCTAAAATCCGATTGTTTCAACTAAGTGGGGCAGCAGTGAGTTGGAGTTCAAGGAAACAGGTTGTGATGACTTTGTCTTCTACAGAAGCTGAGTACGTTGCTGCAACATCATGTGCGTGTCACTGTGTTCATGGAGCAGAATTTCGGTGAAGAATGCAAGTGTATGGAAATTTATTGTGATAACACTTCTTCAATTAAGCTGTCAAGGAATCCAGTGATGCATAGGCGGACAAAGCATATCGATGGAAGGTACCACTACCCACGTGATCTTACAAATCAAGAAGTTGTGAAGTTGGTGTTTCGTGGAACGGGAGAACAAATTGCAGACATCATGACGAAACCAGTGAAGTTGGAGACTTTTATCAAGATGTGAAGTCTTCTGGGAATGAGAGCACAAGGAGATTAAACTGGATGTTAGTATAACATGTCCAGTTTAAGGGAGGGATTTGTTGGAATTGACTAAGTCTTCTGAGACTAGGTCGTTTTGCATCTGTTTCGGTCAATAAGGCAAAGTTATAGGAACTGAGCCACGTTGTATGGCTATTTAAAAGCCATTCCGATTTCAGTTCAATAACACAAGAGAACACTTTCTCAGAAACCTGCAATTCTTATCTTAGTTTCACCTAGGATATAGAAGCTGGATTCTCTTTAAAATACAGTGTTGAATCAAGTTTTTTATTTCCCTGAGTCTTATTCTTAATTGTTTGTTTTGGTCTGACATATGAATTTGAGAGGAGGCCGTACTCTGGTTCTTTTCTTGGCCGTGTGATATTGTTCTTTTCTTCAAAACTTATTGTGTTCATCTTATTTATAGGTACGGGTTCAAGCCATCCGCAAGCTTCCGCTGTTCTATAAATATAGAGCTGGGTTTATATCTAAGATAATTGATGTTCTAGTAGAATGTCTAAACACAGGTAATCCTGAGATTGGGTCAATTTAACTTTGATCTAACTTTAATGATTTCACCACCTGACTCGGGCTTACATGATGCATGCAAATAGATCAACAGGAGCAGCATGATGATGTGCATGAGGCTGTGCATGAGGCTGTGCATGAGGCTGTGCATGATGCTTTTATTTCATTACTTAAGCAGGAGACCTTGACTGATTTATTCAATAAGGTTAGACCAATCTTCATTAGCCACATGGAGTTTTCTTTGTTTCTTTTGCGTTATTTTGGTAAAATCTATATTGTTACTTTAGAAGTGAGTATCCTTGGCCATCTTAGCATATATTTTTTTACCATATCTTTTTTTACCAGCTTTCAGAGCCGAGTAAGCTTGATTTGCTTAAAGCTCTTGCTGAGATCTCTCCACGCACAACAGCGCTTGTAACACCACAGATGCTTCCCTCAATAGTTCAGCTCTTAAAGGTTACTCTTAAGCACCATTTTGCCACAATACTTCTTGTCTTAACATCGTTTATATATAATTTATTTCGTATCAGTTACTTACTGTTATCATTTGCTTTCAGGAATACATGCCTGCCAGGAAGACTGTGGAAAAATCGGACTCCAAATACCTTGAGTGCTTATTATACATGTTTCATCATATGGCACACAAGGTTGTCTAACTATTTTGAGCTGCTTGGTTAGATCCCTTTTTCTTCCTTCTTACAAATCTGTTATTGTTGAACATTTTAGGTTCCTAATGCAACGAACAGCTTGTGCGGGTACAAATTTGAGACCAGGCAGCAATCAGATAGAATCAGGGAAGACTTTTCAGAGTTATACAAGGAATTCACTGAGGGGTACTGTAAATAACAGTAGTCTTGTAAGAAAATATTTTTTGGTGTTTTGTTTCAGAATACTGTTTTAATAAAAACGATTGTTATTGCAGATTGACCAGTCTTCAGGACGGAATCAAATCATTAATGGAGCAACTGGTACAAGAAATGAGTGACCATGACAAAGCCAATTTGAATAATGAGTCTATGAGCGGTGACGAGGAGGCAAGTTTGGTGAGACCAATAACTTCTCGCTGCCTTCTTTTCTCCTCCCACCTCGTCTTTTCTCTTTTGGGGTTTATTTTTAACCAAATCTGCTTTCAGTATACGAGGAGAGAGAACACAAAAACTGATCTAAGGACATCCATTAACATACTAGAAATGATAGAGGTAAAAATTAGAGTCATATCCTCTTCTTATTTTCCCCTCTTTTTTCTCTAGGTAACTCAGATTAAGCAGTGTTTTGTCATGTATTGTACAGTTATTGCATGCAGAAGCGCCTTGCTTTATTGGGGACACAAGTGTTGTAAATCTTTCTTGGAAAGAAGCCACGAAACCATTTCGCAGGTTTTTTATCTTGTTTTCAAAATGCGTTAAAACGATCATCACGGCTCATCTTCTTTTCTTATTTTTGTTTTCTCAGATTCTTTTCTTATTTTTGTTTTTTCAGAGATGGAGACTCAGTGGACCTTCCCGACACCCCCGATGGAGACTCAATGGACCTTCCCGACACCCCCGATGGAGACTCAATGGACCTTCCCGACACCCCTGATGGAGACTCAATGGACCCCCCCGATATGACGGCACTTTATAACCTTATAACTGGCGATATTCCAGTGGACTTACTGGATTTACTAGACAATGAGGGAGTATGCGAATTAGAAAATGAGCATGTTGAAGTGCTTGTGGGTTTATCAGGACTTGATCAAGTACTACAAACGTCTCCAGAAAGTAGATTGGTCTTATATGAATGTCCTGAAGTCGCTGGTCTCTTTTGGAAGATAAGCCAATCGGTAACATTCTATATTTTAACATACTTAATATTATTTCTTAAGAAATTATATTTAACTCTCTTTTACTTAACTCTGCCTTTATTTCTAGGAATTATTTAAATTCGTGATGGCCAACTCATGGAAAGGAAATCTAGGTTATATTAGAGACCAGCTCTATCACCTCCTCTGTTGGGCATATACAGCCTCCGACCTAGTTAGTGGTATGAGATTCATACACAATTGGGAGCAAGAGTATCTTCCTCTCTGTCCATGGTATCTCTGTGCTTTCTGCCATCCCGAGAAGATAGGAAAGGATGAAATGGCTAAGAAACGGAAACCTCATGTTTGTTACGCAAATACGATCGAAGATGCATTATTATACATTAAAGAATATGGCATCCCTAGAGAAATTTGCAAGGAGTTTGATTGTGGTGATCATGAACCGCCAAATTCTGACGAACCACTGATGGGCAAAAGGAAGATAAAGAGTGTTCGAACAATCCACTCAATGGAGGAGGCGTTGCTACTGGTTCGAGACCAGCCTATAGGAGCATCTTTGATTGCTTATGATGGATTGTGGACAGCAGATGAGATCTATTATGGACCCCAACTAGGTAATACCAATTTTCTTTCATATCATGCAGTAATAATAGTTAGCGTTGAGATATATAAAGGAGAAGTAGTGGCCATTTGCAAGATGAGTAATGGCCCTGAAGTTGCAAACGAAGGATATGTCCGGGTTTCGTTAGCAACGATGTTTCTAATTGTCGGTGTAGCTCCAGAAAAGAAAAATTATGTCCAGGCTACCCCTCAACCGATGCACCTTCTCTCTAATTTTGTCATCTTAGAGATTGATGAGAAAGAGAAAGAGAAAGAGAGAGCGAGAGGGAGAAAGAGAGAGAGAGATAAAGAGTCACCAGGTTGTGATGAATAGATTTGAGGGAATCTCAAACAGTGGTGGTGAGGCTACTGGTAATTTCTCTATGACACTTTTATTGCCGTTTCTTGTAAAACAGAGTATTTTCTTTTGTCTCTTAGCCAGTATAATTCTTTTGTTGGCTTTTTAAAAGATCCGTAACATTCGACACACACTTTAGTGTCGTTGGAATCTCTTTGGTTTTCTTACTCGGCATGACTGCTAATTATTATATGTTTTTCTTACCTTGTCTCAAGTATATCTTTCTCAGCAGTCAGATGAATATTGTAAAATTCTACTCTGAAACAAAGAGCTAAGTATCATCGTCAGTCGAAATTATGAAAAGGAATTCCTTCCCGAGCAAGATTAACAATTGATGATCACTCGGTCCTATATTGATAGATATATAGAAATTACCAAATAAAATCTTCGTTCGAGATACCATTTTGACCGAAGTTATTTAGTCAACAAATAGTATAATCTAAGTTGAATTATTAATATAAATCAGTGGTTTTTTTTTTCCTGCCAATAATTTAGTGCTCTCATCTGTTGTATAATTTAAATAAACAAAGTGTTGGTCTAAGATCCAAAACATTACTATAGTACTAACTAATAGAAGGGTCGCTGAGGCTTCTCAAGCTATCTCCTCAGCTCTTTCGAAAATCATTTCTTTTTTGATGCTACGTGGCTTTTGCCAAAACTCAGCAAATCAAACTTTTTAAAAATCATGCCACGAGTAAAAGAAAAATCATGCCACGTTAATGACCATTAGCAGTTAGATTCTAACGCTTAATCTTATTCTATCAATTGCCGCTTCCACGTTCCACCCTTTTCTTATAACTTCACTTTTACTATTTAAAGAACATACCTTTAAATCCTTGGAGATTCCTTCAATCCATCGTTTCCATTTGACATTTAACAGGTTTGTGGGTGTTTTAAGTCTTTCGTCAAATACGTAATTCACTTTTGAGTGGAAGCTTCCTGCTCTCTTGCCACGAGATGAAGCATCTGATGGAGTTTGACCTTGCAGAGATCTTGACCAACAAGCCATATGACTAGGGTTATAACAGGTAAGCAGGAAATATTTAGGTCCCGTATATCAAATTAACACGTATCTTTACCAAAAGTATGATTTTGTTTCTCTTTTTATTGTTTAAGGTTTTGTTAGCATCTTCTTTAAAAATTCAATTATTTGATTTAGCTCTATTTTATTAATCATGGTCTTTGCAGAAGTGAAACTCATTCTTAGATCTCCCGTAGATGGTCACAACGTTTGTGTTTTGGCGTTTGATCAAAACATAAATTGCCTAGGTCGTGAGTAGTAACGGTCTCGATGACTCGATGCAAGGATTGGCTTTGCCATAGTTGAAAGTAGGATCAAAAGGGTGTATGTCTTTTCTCGCTAACAGGTCTAATTAAGTGTTTTCATGACTTTATATATTAATCTAAAAGATGATGTGTTTGATTTTCAATTGACTAATTTTTAAATTTCCAGTTACTTCGTGATAGATTTGGTGATTATATAATGGTTTTTAAGTGTTTTTCTGACAAAACACTTAATCTTCTGGTTGGTTATAATGTGCAAAATTTTGGCTTCTTTTTTGTGTGTTTATTAAGAAGATGGAATATGTGAATGACTATGATGTCTTAACAAGATGCAACATCAGTAATGGAAGCAATAAGAAAAAGTGGAAAACTTTGGAAGTCCCTGAAGTATAACTTGTAGGACTGAGAAATCATAATTTTTTGGCAAATGCCGGAAACACATACAATGTTAATTCTATGGAAAAGAAAGAAAAAAACAAAAAATACTCTCATTATACTGTAAAGATTAAGTAAATTAATGTGTATATATAAAACAAATACAATACTTTAGTTACAACATAATATTCTCTGAGACAACAAAGTAACAACCATGTTGCCAAAATCAACACCGAACACTTATAAATTAGCAGAACGTTTATATAAATTGACAACTATGAAACATAAAAATTGGATAATTAATTATATTCGTTCGTGTCTAGAAAATACATCATGTTTATTAGAGAGGACACAATTCATCATGTTTATTCGAGAGGACACGAAGGATTACCTCGAAATTTCATAGATATATAGAATCTTGTGTGAAATCTTGATCCAAATTCGAGGTCCAACTACTTGGATTCAGATCCATAAAAAAATGATGGTTCCGAGTATAGGATCAAGTCGAAAAGGCATCCATGTTTTACATAAACGTTTTATCGTGTACTAGAGATTTACGCTTATAATTAAATTTACTTTACGTACAAGTTTTTCCTCACAATCGTATAACATTTATTTTTATTTTTTATCACCCGTAAAGAGATATTTATAGAATCAAACAAAAAAATATGAAATAAATTTTCTAACGTAATAGTTCTAACAAATTATAATGGATTATTTAAAGATCAATTAAAATATTATGACTTTACTTTGGGCATGAACAGAAAAAAATCTAAATAATAAGAAATAATAAATAAAATAAAAATTAATTATACATATCCAAATCACATCATTAATATACATTTAATCTCAAAAAGAAACATTTGAAAAGCTTTTACATATTTTACATATCTCATATCAAAATCATCATCAACATAAATTAATCTTTAAAATAAAAGATTTTGAAAAGCATTTACATATTTTTCCCGTTTACAAAAACTTAAACTATCAGAAAATGTACAACTAATACTATTAGTAAAAAATGATTGCTTCTCAAAAAAAAAAAAAAAAAAAAACTTAAAAAAATAAAATAAAATGAATTTATTAATTACTGAAAAAAGAGAGAATCTGATCCTAATTGTATTTGGTGTTAGATGAGTCCTAAAACACCTTAGACTTTAGATAACTCCTAAAGCTTTCCTAATCCTAATTACTCTAGGATCTTTAACTTGACTTTTCCTTCAAGCTTACTAGTTACTCCAACAAAAGCTGCCATTTTTCTTTTGTGGGTTCTAGTTTTTTCTTGTGTTTGTTCATAATTCATATCGATTCTGATCTGATATACGTGTTTCGCTTGACTGCATTATCTTCGAGGAAAGCAAAGAACGCATAAAGCAGCAAGTAAACGGGTATCTAGGAATAGTGGATCTGGTTTGAAGCAGATTAATGTAGAATGCGGAGGTGAGATTAATCCAACTGTTAATAGCTCTCTGAAAACAGCAATGCCTCTGTACCTCTAAAACCATGAGTCACATGCCAAATGCTTTATTAAATTTTAACTAATGAATACTAATTGTTTATAAATATTTAATAAAAATTTTACACATTTTAAAAGCTAATATTAATACTACTATTTAAGACTATAATACATTGTCACAAACTATATGGAGTATTTTGTAAATTTGTAATTGTCCAAAACTCCGCGTGGAAAGCAAAGAGAGAAAAAAAGAAAAAACTGATGGAAATGATAGGCCCATTAACAAAATAATACATAATGAAGCCCAAAGAACACCGTTGGTTTGTGTAGCGAGCTTGTTTTTTTTTATTTTCCAGTCATTGCTTTCTTCCTCTCTTCCCCACTCAACCACCGAAGTTTCTTCCGTTTCGCGGTTATTGAAATCTCGCGAAACATTTCGCGGGTAAGCTTTTTTTATTTTATTTTATTCCGATTGATTTTGGCAGTCAGTCGTTTTAAACCTCTGTTGAAAGATTAAGAGTTGGATGGAAGAAATCGAAGAACCTCTGACATTTAGTTTCTGGTTTGTCTTCTCTATCCTTAGAAATTTTTTAGAAAAATTGAGTTCTCAGCTTAGCATTAGGGTTCTTGGAATCTTCGCCTTCTTTTTCCCTTTCTAATGACTTTCCTCGTTTTAGCTAGATTTCTTCATCGGGTTCCATTTTTTTTAATTCTCCTGATGCTCATCTTTTCTCAATAATCATATCAAGGTTCGATCTGTCTTCTTTTCTTTATGTCTTATTTAAGATCTCCGTCAAACTGTGAATGCTTCAAAATAACGTAGAAGCAACAGCACGAAGCAATCGCAGAAAATGATTATAAAGTTGCCATTTTTCTTTGTGGGTTGTTTGTTTGTTTGTTCATATTGAATCTGATCTATGACTATTATTAAATGGTCACGATTCTGATAATATGTGTTTTGATTTCTCTGTTTGTTCAGTTAATCCGTTGGAGACGGGTATAGGAATCTACAAGTATTTATTAATCTTGCGGATCTAGAAACGCCTTAGTTAGTGCATATCTTCGTGGGGAGCAGAATAAACATTGCTGGATGGAGAAAATGCATAGAGCAGCAACTAGACGGGTAACTAGGAGTAGTGCATCTAGTTTGGCCCAGATTAATGGAGAATGTGGAGGAGAGGTTAATCCAACTGTTGACAATGTCTCTGGAAAAAGCAATGCCTCTGTACCTCTAAAACCATCAGAGGCTGAGAGTCACATGCCAAATGATGCAAACGAAAATGGACAGCTGCATCATGAAATTTTGGAGAATGGAAAGGGTAATGAAGAACAGCAATCAACTCCTCAAACCGGAAAGAAGAGATCTAATGCCCAAACCAAATTTTCAGGGTCACATCGTGAACTTGTCATTGGTCTTCCTTGCCGTGGACAGTTTGAAATCCACAGGTCCGGGTCAGCTACGAGGTTAAAAGGAGGTGGGGAAAGGAATGTATTGTTTTCAAGTCACAAGAGAGCTAGGAGATCTAAAGAAGCTGCTGAACCATCTTCCGTTGCTGCTAATAACAGACCTGTAGGTAGACCAAAGAAAAGAAACAAGACTATGAATAAAGGAGAAGTTAGAGAAGATGATGAGTACACAAGAATCAAAAATAAACTTCGATACCTTCTAAAGCGGATTAACTACGAGCAAAACCTAATTGATGCCTATTCTTTAGAAGGCTGGAAAGGTTCAAGGTTTGTCTCTCGATGACATTTGCTTTTTTTCCCCTTATTTGTGCGTTATTCTAGTGGCATAGGTATCCTCTGTGAGGTTTCTTTCTGAATTCACTCAGTATTGTTAATAAAGCAATGGATTATGTCTTCTTTGTAGCCTTGAAAAGTTAAGGCCAGAAAAAGAGCT
>OVBW01001487.1:1007-13694 GCA_900406355.1 Erysimum pusillum | reverse complement strand
TTTGGAAGAGGGAGTAAACATAATAAATCTCGATTACGATGTCGGAGATGCGGAACCCGAAGATGAATTCCGGTGTAACGAAGATGATAAAGAATCAGATGATTAAGAACCTTGCTAAGTGGTATGTATTATATATGAAAAAAAATGATAAATTACAATGTTTATGTAAAATTAAATAAATTTGAAAAAAATTTCAACCTCAAAACCCAAATCAAATTTATTTTTAACTAAACATACTAAAATTTTGGCTAATTAAAATTTTAAAATTTATTTTGGGCTAATTGTCTAATTAAATTCTAAAATAAATTCTAGGCCCAACCTAAATCTAAGCCCATCCTATATATCTAAACCCTAATCCCCTAAACACTTAGCCAAAATTCTTCTTCTCTCGCCTCGTTCTTCTTTCTCTCGCGTCTCCTTCTTCTTCTCTGTCCAAACCCTAATACGAATCTCAGCACCATCTCTCGCCTCTTTCTTCTTTCTCTCGCCTTCTTCTTCTCTCGCCTCCTTCTTTCTCTCGCCTTCTTCTTCTTCCTTCTAAGAAACGTAATCTCGTCTCTTTCTTCTTCCGTCTCCTTCTTCTTCTTCCACGGTTAGTTCTCTCTCTCCCTCACTCTATATTTCTCTTTATCTCTCCCGATTGGCAGACATCTTGGTTGCTTGGGTTTAAAAATGGCCTGAAAATTGAAAGTCTTATACGGTTTAATTGAAAATTATAGGATTTGTATCTGTTTTCTATGTTGTTTGAGATGGAGGAAAGGAAAAAGTTAAAAAAGATATATAGAATTTGTAGTCATTTTCTGAAATGATTCGCGTCAGATTCATATTACTTGGATCGTTATTTCTTATTAGATTAGCTATTAGATATAACTAGTCAATCATGGGAGTTTAAAACGCAGCCATAAGAAGCCAACCAAACATGTTACTTTAGTTGATCTCTCTCCCACAAAACTCAGCCTTGTGTTGTCAAATCTTTTCATATGGATTGTGTGTCAATTTTCCTTTTTAGACTAAACATGATGTAAAGTGACGATCTTATTTGCACTACAAGAAATATAGGTATTGATAGCACATGAAGATAGCACTAATTTGGATAATGCTATTATAGATGGCTAGCTTGGTTAGGGTACTCTATTATAGCATTAAATTAACGCTAAACCGTAATTTTACTATGCGGGAAACCAAAATTATGTTTTGGAACCTAAAATTTTGCTGTGCCGCGGTGCCGCCAATACTTAGTAAAAAACAAAAAACAACTTTTCTGAAGGGAAAAAAAAAACATATCTGTCGTTCTCGTCTCTTTTCTCAAACACATCGACGACAACATCCAACTTTTCTCATCTCTTTCGATTTCTCCGATATATCATCTCTCTCTCTGCAACGACGACGACCACCGCCTCGTCCTTCGCCGGCGATAATCTCGATCTTCGACGGCCTCTACCTTTCGGGCGGCGATAATCTTCAGCTTCGGGAGCTGAAATTATCATCTCTGTCGTTCAAATTAGGGTTCAATCTTCAGCTGAAGGTACGAATTTACCAAAGGTTTTCGTTTTCCCTCGATTAGATCTTTGACGGCTTGAGTTGTCCTCTCCGGCGTTCAAATTAGGGTTCAATCTTCATCTGAAGGTACGAATTCACCAATATCTACCTCAATTAGGTTTTCCTTTTCCCTCGATTAGATCTTTGACAGTTTGAGTTGTCCTCTCCGGCGTTCAAATTAGGGTTCACAAAAGATATCTTGCATTTGTTCTTGTTAGTTCCTCCACTTTCAGTTTCTTAGCTTTGTACAATCGAGATGGTTAAAGACACTTTTCACCGTTTCTATGTCAATGAGAATGTTAATGTAATGTAAATGACTTGGATTTGGTTCAATTTTCACTAAGAAATCACGTTGGAGGCTGAGAGATGGAGATTTAATTTGTGAATTTAAAAGATTGCAGATGGAGAAGGCAAAGGCTTTTGTGTTGCTCTCTAAAATTCAGCTGGAGATGGTAGAACGATGCCACAAAGTTCTTGTTCTTGGCACAACAGATGCTTGAAGTCTGATTCTAATTAAAGACCAACATGAATCCCAGGTTGTCTCTCTTTCTTTCTTTTTTCTCACAGTTCTATAAAGTCATGAATCTTGTAGAAGCCTTTGAGAAACTCACTTGCTTTAGTAATACAAAGACAGCCAACGACAAAGAAGAGAACCAAACCAAAGAGGATACGAAGAAGACACCATGGAGGGAGAGAAAACAACCAACGGAGGTGAGGAGAGATAAGATCACCGGAGCTTCACCGTTCATTACCATCTTTCACTAGAGCTTATATTTATCACTACTGGATTATTGGGTAAGGAAAATCTAATGTAACTATCTCTTCTTCTTTTGCAAGTCTGTGTTTTGATCTTTTGGATTATTTTGGAAATCTATTTTTTTTTGGTGAAGAATAAGAAGAGTAAACTGTTGCAAGTATGAGTTTTGTAGATCAGTTTCTGCTTATCTTGTTTCCTTTGGTTTCAGAGACTTGCAATCATGATCTTCTTCTGCTTATCTGGTTTCCTTTGGTTTTAGAGACTTGCAATCATATCTTTCTGATCTCAGTTGTTTTTGTGGTAGATAATGTTTGCAGAGGCCAAGAGCAAACTTGAAGGCATGAGCAAAGTAGATGTGAAGCTGAGAAGAAAAAGAAGAGAATTGACCGCCAAATAGTGAAAGAAAATTACAACAGGTAAGCTGATCGTTTCCTTTATTGTTTCTGGAATTCTTTTTAGGTGTTGTCTATTCTCTTTTGATTATCTTAATGTGCTATTTGATTTTAATTTTCTGATGTCTGATTAGGCATTTATCTGATGTTGTTAGGAAAAGAGCAAAAGCTGGTGCAAAAGGCACTTATTGTTGAAAGTGAAAGGGAAATAAGAGTCAGAGAGGGAGAAAAGATGTAGAGAAGGAACAGGCCGAGCTAAAGAAGCAATAAGGTGAGCTGAAGATGCAACATGAAGTGCAAAAAGATGCTTCAATCAGGTACAGAAGCTGAGCTCAAGGTTTTGATTAGTTTTCTCTCATGTTTTAATTTAGTTCTGATTTTGTAGCGATGTTTGATGTTTGTGTATGACTTGATGTAATGTTGACATGTTTGTGTAAGTACATTTGTTTTATTAATGAAACCATATTTTGAATATTATTTTTATATAAATTCAATTTGCAACCAAATAGATAGTATTACAACATCTAAAATTAAAGCTATCATAAGATGAATCAACCATAGCAAACTCAAATACGGCGCTATCGTATGGGCCACATACAATAGCACATAAAAAACGCTATAATATATGGGCGTCCTATTATAGCTGTGGCAAACACAGCGTTTGATAAAACGCTATCAATCACTTTTAATGGCGTTAAACGTGTGCTATCAAAGACCATATTTGTTGTAGTGTTGACTAGAAGGGTATTGGATATTCCACACTCATATTTTGTTTGATGTGTCTCTCTAGTTTTAAATCTGCTTATTGGCTAAGATTCTTTATGTTGGGTGTGCCAACTCTCTAGTATTAGACTAGTCTTCATAGGAAATCATTTTCATTTTCATAATTGGCTGCTTTTGATGGACCCTCTTTGATATTGTTGTTATTTTTTTGCTGTGCCTAACTTTTAAGATACGAAGATAGAATATACTCTACATATATCCGACACATGCAATCTAAGTTTGAATATATATCCGACACATGCAATCTCTCATCATTATTTGAATATTTTTTCAGGCTTGTGCGTTAATAAAGATTTACAAAGGAACTGATAGTGTGATTCTCATTTTTGCAGTAGCCATTTGTAAATTGATTCGACGATGCAAACATCCAAGCAAGTAAAAAAGAGAAGGAATACATCCAACGCTGCTCAGAGAAATAATGTAGCCAAGGTTCAGAAAAAAACCAGTCCTTTACTGTCTCAATATATCCTCACGCCTAACCAGATTCCGCCGCAGCAGCCGGTCTCAGATGGAGGTATCCCCCAAATTCCTCCGCCTCAAATGTCAGTTAACCATGTCCGGAACTACCCACCGCCACTGGTGCTATTCCAGAACTCCTGCAATCAAGTTCGTGAAGAACAGCCGAATCTGTCCTCGCCAGAAGTTCAGAACAATCCACAGGCTCCGGGAACCTCAAATGAGAACTCTCAGGCTCCGGCAACCTCAAATTAGAACTCTCACGCACCGGGAACCTCCATTCCGAACTCTCCGGCACACAGTCATCCGTCTTCTCAAGGGCACAATTTCAATCCTGAACCTGATCTCTCGGATGAAGCGATACGGGATCTAAATGTCCTTCTGCGAGTGCCTGGCCGTGAGAGGTGGACAACCGTTCTCCATCCCGATCCTTTACCAAATACTATGTGGTAAGTATTTTCTTCGAGGAGACAGTTTTGTGAGCATAATAGCCTTGTACTTTGGGTTACTTAATGTTTCAGGTTGATGCAATTATGTGTATATGTTTGAGTTATGTCTCGAATGCTTAATCTGATATCTTTAGGTTTACAATAGCTTGAAATCTGAAAGTTCTTTATTTCTCTAATTGTATTAACTCATTCTGTCTCAACTTGTTATTGTTTCACTGTTTTGGTTGACATTTTTCATTGTTACTGTCATCATATTCACAAAGCATTTACTTGTATTCACTGACTAATTCTTTCAACTTGTTTACATGTGTTTGGAGGTTTACTCGAGACTCACTGAGTCGGAGGGTAACAAAGGTTCTTCAAAACAAATTCGATCGTCCCTACTATAATTGGTCATGTGTGCCTCGGGCAAAACGATAATTATATCTCACTAAGTTTGCGGTACAGATTTCTTTCCTATAGTATTGACATATATGTTTAAAAGTGATATTTTGACTAATATTTAACTTCTCTCTTTCTTTTGTAGAAAACCCACACTTGGGACCCCTTGATAACAGGGTCTGTGCAATGGCATTTCGAGGCGATCGCTTCAATAAGGCTGAAGGACATAGTTAGCAAGGCAAAGACAAATGGAGAGAAACCAACATGGATAGAGGACACACTATGGGGCGTGATACAAGAGTATTGGGAAACACAAGAAGCAAAGGCAAGGAGTGAAACATATTCTACCAATCGTAACTCTGACCGTGATGGTCTAGGTCCTCATGTCCACTTCGCAGGCCCTAAGTCCTATCAACAAGTCCAAAAAGAATTGGTAAGTAATTTCATATATCTGTTATTTCTTTTTGTAATACATTTGAAACTCTAAATTATTTCATAACCTTAACGTGCTAGTCAGGATGTCGTAGATGAAGATCTCATGGTGGTGGAAGAGCAGCCAGCTGCTTTGGCCTTGTCCAAGCGTCCCGCTAATGCGGTTGAACGTGCAGCTTCTAAGACTTCAAAAAGGAAGGGTTCGTCCTCATCTTCCCGTGACGATCTGTTTGCCACTTCCGATCATTCAGCCATCCTCGCGGAACTCAATAAGAAGGCTTTCCCTCAAGATATGAATGGTTTCACTAATCTTGGTTATGCGGCTGTCCTTGATGAGTCGCAAACACATCTTCTAAAGGTTTTCCTTCCTTTCCCTCTGATTATCAATAACTCGCCACTGTTTTGTTATTCTCTTAGAAACTGTTCAATTGTGATTTCGCCTGTGATGTTCAGGTGATGTCGACTTGTCATTATGTGAAGTCAGAGCTCGCTAGTGCGCAAAAAGAGATGAATCACCTTCAAGGATCCCTCATCAAGGAAAAGAAGGATCATGACTTGGAGCGGGCGCGTCATGATGATGCTATGTCTGCGAAAGATAGGGAGTACCGCACTCTCAAGAGTGAGACCGAGGAGCAGATTGCAAGTATGAAGATCACTGAGAAACAGTTGCGACAGGAGGTGCATCGCTTGGAGAAAAAGGCAAATATGGCAAAGAATGCGTCGATCGTCTGTAATCGTTGGAAGATGATCAAAGAGTATAAGAATGGCGAGGCCATTCATTGGAGAGCTAAGGAAGCAGAAGAGGAGTATCGTGAGGTTTGCAGGATTCAAGCTGAGATCGAAGGAAGACCGCCAGTAACTTTCGACGAGCCTTACATGTTTAGCGATGACGAAAACTCTGTCCCTCGTCCCAACTAGCGCTTGGCATGACTGGCCCTTTATGAAATATCTATTTAGACTTATTATTAGAGACTCTATTTATGCTCTCATGTATTTCCGGATTTCCCATGCTTATTCCTTCTAAGACTCGTGTTCATTTGTCATTAGTGAACATATGATAGGGCCTTGACCTCTATTAATGAACTGTAGTGACAGTCATTATTCTCGTTTATTGAAGGCAATTTTGTACTTGATGGTGATCATTGTCACTCATTATTAATTTCAAATTCCGTTGTTCTTGTTCAGAGAAACATATTTACTTAAATTATTCTCAATGGTGATCGTTGTCACTCGTCTTTAGGGGGCGTACCGTTTGAATTTGATTATATGGTGACTATTGTCACTTTTATCCGAAGGTCATACCTTTTGAATTAAGTTTAATGACTGTCGTCATTCTAATTCAAAGGAAATACCTTTTGAATTCGATTATATGGTGACTATCGTCACTTTTATTCAAAGGAAATACCTTTTGAATTCAATTATATGGTGACTATCGTCACTCTTATTCAATGGACATACCTTTTGAATTCAATTACATTGTGACTATTGTCACTCTTATTCAAAGGACATACCTTTTGAATTAAGTTCAATTATATGGTGACTATCGTCACTTTTATTCAAAGGAAATACCTTTTGAATTCAATTATACGGTGACTATCGTCACTCTTATTCAAAGGACATACCTTTTGAATTCAATTACATGGTGACTATCGTCACTCTTATTCAAAGGACGTACCGTTTGAATTCAATTGCATGGTGACTATCGTCACTCTTATTCAAAGGACGTACCTTTTGAATTCAATTGCATGGTGACTATCGTCACTCTTATTCAAAGGACATACCTTTTGAATTCAATTGTATGGTGACTATCGTTATTCTTATTCAAAGGATATACCTTTTCTGAATTAGATTTAATTTTGACCGTCGTTGCGGCTCGTTTTAAGCTAGTTTTGAGACTTATGTAAAAATCCTCTTATTATTGAAACATCGTCCATGGACGTGCAAAATTTGCAAAGTAACACCAAAACACCAAAACAACCAAAAAAAAAACAGCGTGCAAAGCTATTGAAATCTTAAAAACCAGTAAACATACCTATGAAACTTCGTCTTAGTGATCAAAAGTTAAAAATGATAAGCCTTTAGGTTCAGGGCATTCCAGCTGTTAGGTAGGTTTTTGCCATGCCTGTCTTGCAGCTTGTATGCGCCTGACCCACGAACTTCTATTATTTTGTAGGGACCTTCCCAATTGGGCCCTAGTTTTCCAGCGCCCTTCTCCATCGTGTTCTGAAATATGCGTCTAAGTACCCATTCCCCTGGTTGGAATATCCTTGTACGCACATTTTTGTTGTAGTTCCTTGCGACGTCTTGTTGATAGCACCAGTTTTGAATCCTAGCAAACTCTCTTTTTTCGTCTAATAGATCCAAATCGAGGTTCATCATTTCCTCATTCTCTTGGGATTCTAGATGTTCCGTTTGCACTGTTTTGACGTTGATTTCAGAAGGCACTACCGCTTCCATCCGTATNTACGCACATTTTTGTTGTAGTTCCTTGCGACGTCTTGTTGATAGCACCAGTTCTGAATCCTAGCAAACTCTCTTTTTTCGTCTAATAGATCCAAATCGAGGTTCATCATTTCCTCGTTCTCTTGGGATTCTAGATGTTCCGTTTGCACTGTTTTGACGTTGATTTCAGAAGGCACTACCGCTTCCATCCGTATACAAGTGAAAAAGGTGTTTCTCCTGTGGCTGATTTAGTTGTAGTGCGGTATGCCCATAGGACACCAGGGAGCTCTTCTACCCAAAGTCCTTTGGCGCTCTCCAATCTTTTTTTCAGTATTTTTACGATTGTTTTGTTTGACGACTCTGCTTTTCCGTTTGATTGCGGATGTCTTGGCGTTGCAAAACTCAGTTTTATTCCCTAGTTGGCGCAATAATCCCTGAATTTATTTCCTGTAAATTGGGGACCATTGTCAGTGACAATTTCCTGGGGAACACCAAATTTGCATATGACGTTCCTCCAAATAAATCCTATGACTTCTTGTTCTCTGACTTTGGCGAGAGCTTCTGCCTCTACCCACTTAGAAAAGTAGTATGTTACTACCAAGAGAAATACTTTCTGCAGAGGTGCCTTCGGAAACGGACCGACAATGTCCATCCCCCACTTCATGAATGGCCAAGGAGAGCTGATTGTCTTCAAGTTTTCAGGCGGTATTTTTGGAATCGGTGCATGCCTTTGGCATTTATCACAATGGCGAACAAATCGCATTAAGTCGGCGTTCATGGTTGGCCAATAATATCCAGCTCTTTTTGATCTCAACGCAAGACTCCGACCTCCTGAATGAGATCCACATTCTCCTTGATGTAACTCTCCTAAAACTGTCTCTGCTTCTTCTGGATTTATACATCTCAAATATGGACCAGAGAAAGATCTACGGTAGAGTTTGTCTTTGCTAAGACAGTAACGTGCAGCTTGCTCTTTAATTTTTCTGCATTCACCACGATCACTTGGTAACAGATCATGTTGTAGATAGTTTGTAATTGGTGTCATCCATCCTGATCCATCATCAATCGTTGTGACTTGAGTTGATGGTTCGTCCTCGTTTGTAGTTGGCCACTGTAAGATTAACAGTGGAACGTCTACCTGAGACTCTGTTTTTAAAGCTGAACCAAGGTTTGCTAAGGCATCGGCATGACTGTTTTCTTCCCTTGGGATTTGGGAGATTTTGCAACCAGCAAACTTCTCTATAAGCTTCTTTGTTATGCTTAAATATCGTGTCATCTTGGAGTCTCGTGCTTGATAATCTCCCTGCGTTTGGCTATCAGCTGGGAGTCGCTAAAAACCTCTAGGTGTTTAGCTCCAGGGTCATGGGCCAATGTCAGTCCGGCAATCAGTGCCTCGTATTCAGCTTCGTTGTTTGTGGCTCGAAAATTGCATCGGACAGCTCTAGAAGCGAGTTCACCCGTTGGTGACGTAAGGACCATTCCTAAACCAGTTCCCCGCACATTACTAGATCCATCGATATACAACTTCCAAATTCCTTCTTGAGCTTCCTTTTGCAAGGTCTTTACCTCCTCTTCTACTTCAGGAATCATATTAGGATCGAATTCTGCTACAAAATCTGCAAGCACTTGGGACTTTATGGCCGTCATTGGTCTGTATATCACGTCGTATTCACCTAGTTCGATCGCCCACTTCGCGAGTCTTCCATAAACTTCTGGTTTGTGTAAAACCGGCTTAATGGGGACTGAGCTGACTAGCACAATGGGATGTGCTTGAAAATAAGGACGTAGTTTCCTTGCCACTGTTATCAACGCCAAAGCGAGCTTTGCCAACTGACTATATCTTGTCTCTGCGTCCAACAGCGACTTACTTACATAGTAAACCGGGTATTGCTTGTTCCCTTCTTCTCTAACCAGCACTGCACTGACAGCATGTTGTGACACTGCTAGGTACAGTAGCAGTGGTTCTCCATCTTTTGGTTTTGACAACAGAGGAGGTGACGTTAGGTAATCTTTGAGTTCTTTTAGCGCTTTTTCACACTTGTCGTCCCACACAAATTCTTTTGGTTTTGGTTTTCGTAGGGCACCGAAAAACGGGTGTGATCTGTCGGAGAGTCGAGAGGTGAATCTGCTCAGTGCCGCCATCCTTCCAGTAAGCTTTTGGACCTCTCTCACGTTCGTTGGCGAGGGAATAACTTGAATTGCCCTTATTTGATCAGGGTTAGCTTCTATCCCTCGGTGAGTGACGATATAACCCAAAAAATTTCCTAAGCTTACGCCGAACGAACATTTGGAAGGATTAAGTTTCATATCATATCGTCGCATGGTAGTGAAAGCCTGCTACAAGTGCATGATGTGATCTTCAGCTGCTAAGGATTTGACGAGCATGTCGTCTATATAAACCTCAATGGTGTGCCCAATTTGTTCAGCAAACATCATGTTTACCAGTCTCTGATAGGTGGATCCAGCGTTTTTCAACCCGAAGGGCTTAACTTTGTAGCAATATATACCACGTGAAGTCATGAAAGACGTGATGTCCTGCTGTTGCGTCTACAAGCTTGTCAATGTGAGGTAGGGGAAATGGGTCTTTAGGACATGCCTTATTAAGATCGGTGAAATCTATACAGACTCTCCACTTCCCATTCTTTTTTCGAACGACCACTACGTTGGCTAACCATTTGGGATAATTTACCTCACGGACAAATCCTGCGTCTAGTAGGTTTTGTACTTCTTTGTTGATGATTAGATCACGTTCAGGAGCGAACTTTCTTCGTTTTTGTCGAACTGGTAGATGATTTGGATCCACTTGCAATTTGTGCACAATGACGTCAGGATCAATTCCAGGCATGTCGGCATGCGACCAAGCGAAGCAGTCGGCGTTCGACCTTAGAAAATCAATAAGTCTTTTCTGTATGTCTGTGGGAAGTTTCGAACCCACGTTCACCTTTTTGACAAACGAAACACATAAATGTACTTTTTCAAACAACACAACTGTTGCGACTGGAAACCGAACGAGCACAGTTTCTTTATTCTTTCGTCAAGGGCATTTTTGTCCGAAAATCCCCTTGTGGCTATTTGGTGAAAGACAAATATGAGTTTGCCAAACCGTGAGAGTTTAGTCAACATAAGTGACATACAGTATGTGAAAATTTCTTTAAAAAAAATGTTATTTGGTCCAACACTTGTAAAGAAAAAAAGAAAAAAAGAAAAAAAATATTTTGGCATTTTCCCTTATATTAATTTCGTACCTGTATCTGCCAAAGCAACCACCTCACCTGACTTGTGCCTGTCTTCACTTTCATTGGAATCTCAGAAATTTTTTTTTGTACTATAAAAAAATCTTCACTCTCACTGTTTCACATCTCTTCGTCTTCTCCGCCTCCTTCAATCTCACTCCGATCTCTTTACAGATTCATTCTATGGCTTCCATTGCTGCTTCTTCGTCTACTTCCCTTCAAGCTCGTCCTCGCCAACTGGTCTCTCTCTTTCTCTATTCTCCTTTTTTTTTGCCGCGATTTATCTCATTGTGCAATAGATCTGATTGTTTTCTTACAGATCTCGATCTTCTTCAATGTTAGATCTTATAGTTTAATCATATTCTTAGCTCTTTCATTCGTTAGATTGTTCTGTTGCAAATGGCTCTGTGATTCATCTTTTATGTTTAGTTTTAGTTTAATCTCGTTGATCTGATCAATATGTTTTACTCAAATCATCAGAATGATTGGCTAAGTTTTGTAAAGGCATGTGGGAACATTGTTAACATATAGGATTAGTTTTTTATGTATAGATTGAGTTTCTTCTGTTTGATGTTTATGGTATTTAAGGAAGTAGTGAAGCTTGTTCTTGCAGATTTGTTTGCTGTTTTGATTGTTTCATTGTTAATGATTGCTTTGTATTTTGAGTTCTAACTTTGTACTGATGGAGAGTATATCGAATATGATTCGCAGGCGATTGCGGTTAATCCAGTTAAATGCTTTAGCCAAGGAAGAAGCAATCTTTCTTTTAAGCTTCGTCAGCTTCCTACACGCTTGACAGTTTCTTGCGCTGTAAGACTTTATCTTCTTTCATATGATGTTGTTCCCAAATTTTTTGCTTTTATAGTCGAAAATGTATTTTTGATCATGTTCTATTGGGGTAATTGCTTGATTTGATTGCTGATAACAAGATTGATTTATCCTTTTTTTGATTGTTGGTGGTTAACAGGCCAAATCTGAGACAGTGGAGAAGGTGTGTGAAATTGTTAGAAAGCAACTCTCAGTTGAAGCAGAGAAAAAAGTTACAGCTGAGACCGCATTTCTTGAACTTGGTGCTGATTCTCTTGACACGGTAATGTCTAACATCCATTCATGTTTGAAACTTTTGAATTAAACTGTTGTAATGGATTATTCAGTGACTTATTGATGCTTAACAAATGGCACTTGAAACCACCAAACATTAAGGATCGTAGCTCGCATATGCTGTGTTTATAGTAAAGCAACAATTTGAAATATAGAGAACAAGATAGACAGTGGTTAACTGGTTATACTATATTATTGACATTTGCATTTGCTGTTTAACGTTATACTCATGACACTTGTGTTGGGTTTCAGGTGGAGATTGTGATGGGACTAGAGGAAGAGTTTGATATCGAAATGGATGAGGAGAAAGCACAGAAAATCGCGACAATTGAGCAAGCCGCTGAGCTCATTGAGGAGCTTTTGATGGAAAAGGCCAAGTAGAAATCGTTATTACATTAGCTAAAACGAAAAGCAAAACTCAAACCAGTATCTTCCTTTTATTGTTTGGTTAGCTAGAGAACAATTGTGTCTGTTGAGATTTATGTTATTTTGGGAAAAGTTATTACAAGGCTTTGTATTTGACTTCTATCTCTTCGAAAACTTTTTAGTTCCACCTTCCACAAGTTATCTAGTCTCTTTTTTCTAATGAAAAAAAGTTGCTTATTTATGACAGTTTTTCTTTTTTGTCGGATTTATGACAGTTTTTCAATAATGAATGTTCACATTCTAGTTTGGCAAAGAAAGTGGATATAACTGCTATACATTACTCCAAAGGTTATTCT
>OVBW01001484.1:0-14464 GCA_900406355.1 Erysimum pusillum | reverse complement strand
AACCATGTGGTGGCATTCTGGGTTATCACTAATTAAAACTTAAAAGAGACCACAAAATATTAGAACGAATCCATCAACGTGAAAACCTTACAAGTTATATGTCTTCTTATATCCTTAATTTAATTTTCTCTCAATTATTTCCGGCAAATATATGTGTCAAGTGAGTTTGTTCACGCACGCTGTTTGTGTTCTTATGTTCAATGTTTTGTTGTCTGCCAAATAAATGATAATGCATGGCCATGGAATGGCTTGTGACAATAAGTGGACCTTGGTTCTTAACGCGTAACCATTATTATTTTCGGGTGAAATTAATTAAAACTTTCTTTTATAAATAAGTATATATATAACTAAAGTATAATTTAAAAAAAAAAAAAAAAAAAACTAAAGTATAACAACAATCATCAAATATAGAAGCAACTAAATCTAAGATCAAAATTTGGTATGTTTCTAAATTATAACAGAAAAGCAACAAAGAAAGGAAGTAAAATTTGGTATTACGGTAATAAATCACGATTCATTTATGATTGGGTTGGTTATGTTTTAGGTTAAACAATTTATAGTATTTGCTGTGGAAAAAATAAGATTGTAAACAATTTCAAATAAAAACGTCTCCAAAATATCCATACAAATTTCAAAAACTGCATTTTTTTTTTCTTTCTAACTAACCNAAATAAGATTGTAAACAATTTCAAATAAAAACGTCTCCAAAATATCCATACATGCAAATTTCAAAAACTGCATTTTTTTTTCTTTCTAACTAACTGTCGCTGATTTGTGAAGAAGTCGCCATTCAAAGTTCAATTTAAAAGGGTGATTTAAATTCTCCAGTTATGAATACAAAGAAATGTAACTTATCTTTTATTTATTTGTTGTTTTTCTATTTTCTTTCATGTAGTTATAACTCATACAAATAATAAAAATAATGGGGACAAAAACGCAAATAGACAGAAAAAGGAAAAGAAGAAGAAAAAGAATGAGAGTGATCTTAATTTAGTTAATGTGTTAGGGCATTAAGCAGTGAGACCCGAGTGCTAATCAAACCCCTAAACACTTTCTCACTCTCACATTCGATTTCACGAATCGAATTCTCCAATTCCATCATGTTCTTCATCAAACTCTTTACTTCTTCATTTTTCTTCTTGTTTAATCCAATCAAGCTTTTCTCGTTAACTTGCTTCAGCTCCTCGATTCCTTCGTCTATTTTCTCTTTTTTCTCGGATCGCTTAAGAAACCCAATAAACGGCGTCGTTTTGGTTGAACGGAGAGAAAAGTAAACGCCGTTAAAAAGAGCGACGGAAACAAAAACAGTCGCTTCAATGACGTCACCTATAACTGACGCTAGCTCTACGTCACCGTACGTTCCGTTTAAACTGTCCACGTGGCAGTGCTGGTGTTTCGTTTTCGGCTCGCGGATCGACGACGTCAGTTTCGCGATATCTCTCGCGAGAGATCGACGAGATTTTAGGTACGATGCGATTTTCTCGTCGTCTTTTTTCCGGAGAGCGACTTGAGCGGCGGACTGGTGCTCACGGAGGCAGAGGATCGACGTGCGGAAGATTCCGTAAGCGTCAACGAATCGGAGAAGGTCTTCTAGAAGATTCTCGAAGAAAACGGGACGGTTTCGGAGAGATTCTTGAGATTGTGGGAGCTGGAGTATATCGGCGAGCGTTTCTTGAACGTCCTTAAGGAGGCTTAGACCGTCGGTGATCCAGGATGTAGTACGGCGGTTCGATTCGCCGGCGAAGGAGAACCAGGATTTGAGCTGGGAGATCTCGTGGTTAACGTGAGAGATTAAGGGATGGGATCGGCACGGAAGACTGATGGATCTAGTGTGGTGAGAGACACGTGGCTTTGACGGTGGAGATGAACGGCCGCAAGGTTTGTTCGGGAAAGAGAGTGATCGCCGGAAAACTCCAACCATTTCTCGGAGAGAAAGAGAGAGAGAGAAGATAGAGAGATGGTTTGATTTTGAAATGGTGAAAGAAGAAGAAGAAGAAGCGTTTATATATACGGGTGAGTGTGAGGCAATGTGGTGGGGTTTGAGCAATGAAGTATGAGATGATGTGCACGTGGGAGAGTTACGCTATTTTTAAGAATAATTGCTTTCTTATTTCCTCAACTATATTTTATTTAGTTCGGTTTAATGTACATATTTTTATTCCCTATAACTTCTTCCACTGCACCTGATTGAATTTTACATTTTGATACATACAATTTCCATACGCAAATGAATTACATCAACTAGACGTTTTGATTAACGTTGGATCACCATCCGACTAACATTTAACATGTTCTTAACACTTATAATATCAAGTAGAGACGGACTCATCATGTTATATCAATAACTACGTAGATTCAAGAGCTCCTATATATGTAATAGTTATCTAGTGTATCAGTTTAAAAAGATAAGGTGGATAATGAATTAATTAACTAATCTGATTTAACGAGTTAAAGAGACATAACAAATGTTCCATTTCAAGCGGAGAGGGGACACACGTGGGTTGGCCACCCTAGCTTCGACTTCCAATCAAAAACTGCTCTCCTTACATGATATAATTTTAGTGATTCACACTCGGTATTTGTATTATTAATTATCGCATAATTTTATTTAAATAAGCATACTTAGNACCCTAGCTTCGACTTCCAATCAAAAACTGCTCTCCTTACATGATATAATTTGAGTGATTCACACTCGGTATTTGTATTATTAATTATCGCACAATTTTATATAAATAAGCATANAGCATACTTAGCTTGAGTGTTCCATAAACTAATTTGGTAGGAGTTAAAACGCGTTAAGACGGTTTTCTCACATGGTTACGAAAGATCATCAACATGAATTGAATAAGTTAATCAAATATATTATCTACATTCGGCGATGTAGTTGGTTATAAGTTCCATTTTGTTTTCTTAAAATCAATATCATTTATAGACAAACAATAATGCTCTCACAAAATAAAAACGATATTACATTGTAGAACAAAGTATCAGAATTTAAAACCCGGGACATCGTGTTTGAATCGACTATATATCAACAAAATCAATTGAAACTATACATCCAGGTTTATACACTATACTAAAAAATGTATTCCGCAATGTTTTACATAAAGAAAAACTGTTAAAACTAAAGATTATGTGTCTAGTAATTAAGATAGCACGAGGGGTGAGCTGGTACGTGTCAGAAGGGCAGCTCCAACTATGCATCAAAGGATCAAAATCACGGTTTTCTTGTTCACGGCACTTCACTTTTGTCCTACCACGATCACGAAAAAATGAGATATATAATTGTATATTCTAAACTATCCCCTAAATCTATATTTTACTTATGCTAAGCATTATATAATTAGGTGGTGCAAGCGTGTGGACTTTTAAAACGAGTGTTTCGGCGTAGATCTACAAGACTACAAACATCAAGAGGCCTTACTTAACGCTAACAGTAACAGNGTGGTGCAAGCGTGTGGACTTTTAAAACGAGTGTTTCGGCGTAGATCTACAAACATCAAGAGGCCTTACTTAACGCTAACAGTAACATAATTTTTTAAGCATGTGAGTTGATTTCTGGATTTAATTGCACTGACTTCAAATGAAATGTAATGAGCCACAGACACTGTGATCGGATTCTAGAGATATTTCTCGATTCAAGTGTTAAAGATCAATGGAATCCATATATTTATTATAAATTTTAGCGGTGAAATTGAGATAGATGGTCATTATACATATGTCATTATTTGGAGAAGGTATCTTTAGATCTCAATATAGAAACTAGATGTTGAGAGCTTGATCGACAGTTTCTGTTTGCTGTAAGATATTTTTGATGATCCGTCGTTTCTAATTGACGTTCTATGTATCTGTGGTGTATTCATAATGTAGCAATTTTAGTTTACATGCAATATATCTTTATTTGCAGATAAAATTTGCTTTCATATATGGAAGGGGGTTTTAAAAAAGGGTTTAATTTTTATATTATCCATTATACATACAGATATGTGCGTACGAATAGCATTTTGCTTTTCGTAATTATGAGTTGTTTTGAGAGGGAAAAAAACATTATAAAGAAAATTAACGGTGTTATATAAAAACATGTGTTTCATTTTTAACTTATTTGAGACATTCATACATATTGCAGGGCCATTTACATCGAAATGAAATCATATTTTATTCTTTGACATTTATTGGCTGGTTGAAGGGTTTGTCTTTTTTTTTTTTTTGGGCTGATGAAGGGTTTGTCTTTATATAGATCAAAATCGAATTGATTTTTAAAAAATGAAGTCTTTTTATTGATTTATGACATATATGAAATGTGTAGTTTATCAATTGTATGGAATAATAAATATCGATACTCCATTTTCCTGAAATAAACTATATGAAAACAAGACATAATTGGTAGTTGTCGAAATAATAGACGGCTGATATAGATATTCGCATCTTTCCTCGCGTGATGTACCGAGATTCCAACCCGCCTGCCAATGCAAGGTCACGTGAGCTGTTAGATAACTTAGTTATATGTACATATCGATGTATTATATGGCTGGCCCATAAGAAGTTTTCCACTAGTAAAATTCATTTATTTGTTATAGAGTGTTCATGTAATGATGCGTAAAAGATGTATAAAATCTGCAGTATATCAAAGTGGAACAAAACCGAATCCTGTAACGGTTCAATTTACGATTAGATTTTGTGCTTCTTCCATGTGACGATATATAGATCTAATAAGAACAAGTCTCTCTGCCTAATCGAAGTGTACTTGTATAGTTTGCATTTTTCAAAATGTAACCTGAAATATTTCTTTAACCAAACAAAAAGGCAAAACATGAAAAAAGGGGGAAAATTTGTTAGCGGATTAAGTTGGACCTAAAGCCCGATCTGTTCTAATTGGGCCGTAAGCCCAATGTACAAATCTGTTCGGAGGCGGGAGCTTCCCATTTAACGGTCATTCCTCTCATATTTTCAAACTCTTCCACACATCTTCTCGAATCCAAACCTCCGACTCGTTTCCTCGCACGTGAGAGTTTTTCTCCGGCGGTCTTGTCAAAAATCTTCTCCCAACCTTCCTCCCATTCCCCTTGTGCGTCGCACAGCTCCACCGCCCCGTTCTCCCACTCCGTCCAGCTCCACTCTTTCTGAAGCTTTCCCATCACTTCCGCCACGCACGAGCTGTTGCATGCGACAGTGCACGGACGGCACTTGGCACCGTTCAATGGTCCACGGCTCGAAAGTGCCACCACGGGAACTCCGTAGCTAGACGGAGGGAATTCGTAGGTCCGGTCCGTCATGATGCAGAAAGGGAGAGGTTTGGTAACGTAAGGGACACGGTGAGTTGTGAGCTGAGCCTTGAAAGCGGACTCGGAGTTGAGACTAGTTAACCCGGCTGAGTCGAGGTCGGGAATGAGGGAGAGGCGAGAGAGAGCCACCGTCGAGGTGTTGAGATCACCAACACCGAAGCGGTCGTTGAGGCCACCGTAGGATGATCCAGGTGGGACTAGGTACTGACCCCGTTTGAAGTATTCAGGGTCGAGCGGGTCATCCCAGTAACCGTCAACACGGGTCCGGACAATCCAGTCGTATGTGAAGTTATTCTCGTTCTGGTATGCCTTAATCATCGTGATGCAACCTTCAACGAGGTTGAAGTACTGTAATAAGCCCTGTCATTGACACCAAGAGAAAACACACAGATGAAAAAAATCCTTTAAAACAAAAAACTACAGTGATTATTATATAAAGGAATAACAAAATAAGAAAAGAAACTACCAGACACATTTGACCAAATTACCAGATGTTAAAAAACTTTATAGGTTTTTTTCCGTTATGTGTTATATACCAAAACTACATCTCAAAACATAAAACGTCAAAATTTGATAAATAATACGAATAATATAGCAGAATCAAGTAACCGCTGGTTAGCTAGAGTATATGATCATTGTCATCACCATTTTTCTAAAAATAGGATAAATGATGCAAGAAAACAATTCAATATGTTGAAATGAAAAAAATATGCAACAAAGTTTCTTTTTTGTTTTGTTAATAAATGCCACAAAGTTGAAACCAATGTATACATACTTAATCATATTTGAAACCAAAATACACTAAAAGCTTCCGTATTCACATCATCACGCCACACATTAACATTAACATCATCATGCCACACATTAACATCATCATGCCACGCATTAACCATTTCATAAAAAAATATTACCCCAAACTAAAAAGAACCAAAAAAACCGAAATACCTTTTTTCCTACAAACCATATACTGTATGTAAATAAAAAGCTGTCAACTTAATCAAGATGTTCTTTATAGGGAAAACGCGGGCCCCGAAAAGGTAAGGAGTCAATTTCAATCTCGGACTAGTAGGACGACTATAGACTTGCGAGTTGCGAGATAATGCAAAGTTCCAAGAAATCATTAATTGAATCTCAACCTCATTACAGAACCCAATCGAGAAACAAGTGATTAATAGCACCCACATTCTTGTGTCATCAAATCATAACCTTTTGAAATGACATTTTCAAAACGCTAATTTGTTACTATCAAATAACGAGAGAGAAAAAGAATCATATATATTGGATGAGATTGTAACAACTAACAACCAAATACCAAACCCCATCATACAAAAATCCCTTCACATGAGTAACGTACATTACAAACATTTGAAATGACATCACTAACATGCAATTCTTTTTTTTTTGGTTGCCAGCAGTTGAAGGGACTATTTTAAAACGCTATTATTCTTATGAAACAACGAGAAAAAAAATCATATTGGATGAGATTGTGAAAACACCAAATACCAAACCTAACCAAACCATCATACAAATATTCCTTCACATGAGTAACGTACAGATCAAGAAACGGTTGCACCAACCCTAAACCTCTCCAACTAAACGGACCTTCTTGACCACTTTCTTATTTTTTTATTTTATTTTCTGAATTTTATTTACTTAAAANTCCTTCACATGAGTAACGTACAGATCAAGAAACGGTTGCACCAACCCTAAACGGACCCCTCTTGACCACTTTCTTATTTTTTATTTTATTTTCTGAATTGTATGTACTTAAATATTTAATGTAATACCATTTAGTTAATTGAAAGTCAGTGAAAAGAATTAAAAAGGTAAGAAACTTAACAGAATTGATAAATTACCTTAATGCCATTGGGCGAATTCATGGGTGTGAGGACTCGAACCATCGGCTCAGTCTCGTTGATGGGCGTGGGCTCGAAGATACGAACCCACGCGAGCCTAGGCGCGTCCTTAAGCAACCTGAGCTTGAAAGAATTTTTGTCGAGAGGACTATTGAGAAACAAATCCGCATTAGGATAAACCCTCAGGATCTTCTCTATAATCGACGGTCCGGTTAGCTCGAACCGCCTCGCTCCCCCCACCAAACACACCGCAATCTTCGAATTCACCAACTCTTCTCTCTTCCTCCTCCGCCGATTTTCCATCCTCTCCGCCGGAAATACGTCGCTAGGGTTCGAATCGGGTAATTCGACGGAGAAATGGGAGTTTTCGGTGGTGACGGTTAGGGTACGAGTGTAGATTAGGGTACGAAGAGGGGCTAGAGTGGGGAAAGGATCAAGTGAGAGAGAGGAGAAAGAGATTAAGAGGAGGAGGGAGAGAGAAGGTATTATGAGAAGGAGGAGAAGACGACGATCGACGTCGGAGATTCTTCTGGTAACGTACATGGCGGCGACGGCGTAAGTGATCGCAAATCCTAATCTGAGAAATAACCACCGTGGATTGTTCACACACGATTCATCTGCCGAGAGAGAGAGAGAGATTTGTATGTATGTATGTATACACAGTCTTGTATATATATTTATTTTTTTCTCAAAACTTTTTGAACTGATTCGGAGAGGCGCTGATTTGTTGTGGTGGAAGGTGAAATCAACATTCAGCGTGGGATTTTTGTTTTGTTTTTCTCTTTTATTTATTTCCCTTAGATATTTTAGTTTCCTGTAGAAATGTGAATATGTAGCCATATAAAACCGATAATTAATTAATTTTACACGTATTGATTACGTTTAAAAGGAAATGATATTATTTTTGGTTATTCACGTTTCTTCGTTTGCCTAGTAATGTATTTATGAATATATTAAATACTTGATATAAATTCGTACAATGAGTCAATGACTTTACAGCGGTTATATATATCATTTGGTTAAATAATTTTAGTGCTCCTAATCAATTCGAATATAGAAACGTATTAACTGTTAATTAATTAAACTTGGCGATTAAAAGTGTATTGTTACTGTTGGACCACCATTACTTACTTGTATTACAAAAACATAGGGGTATTATCGATTCTCGAACGAGGGACGTGGAGTAAATAAATGGGTTGTTTCATTGTTTGGGTGGCAAGAAAAGTTTTACTTTTTTATTTAACAAGAGGAAAAGAAAAGTATTTGTTGTCGTCCAAGAATATATGTACTGTATATTCATGTGAAAGCATTACATTATTTTAAATGTTGACATATACCAAATATATCTACACATAAGTTAAAAAAAAAAAACGATATAGAAGTGCCTTTGAATTTTATAGTATGAGATTCCAAATCTGTTATTGGTGCTCCATATAGATTTCTATTACCTTAGAAATGAATCTATAAGATTTCTTCCTTTATTTTCCATGAATTTGTTTTATTACTTTTCGTATTGCCAAGATGGGCAATAAGATCTATAACAAAAAGTGATGGGTGATAAACTATATATAATAGACATAGATCTTTTTTTATTTATTTCATATATGAATTTATTTACTTTTATACATTTGTTTATATACTTAACTATTTTTAGAGATATATGAATTTAATTTATTTATATCTAAAGTTTGCAACACTTCTTTTTGGATACAAGACTTACTGAGTCAACCATAGAAATAATAACATGAGATCACTACTTTGTTGCCTTGTTGCCAAAAAAATAAAAAAATCATTTTGTATAATGGGCTTGTTAGGTGGGTTTAGATGTCTTGATATTGGCCCATTAGTATCATCTGCTCGAAACCGGTAAAATCAGAGAGCGGCAAATCGTTGAACTGTAGAGATCTTCTTCCTGAATCTGTAACGTTGGCTCAGGCGTGAGAACACAATGCAAGGTGGATCATCGGGTATTGGTTACGGTTTGAAGTATCAGGTACTTCACGATCGTCTTCGATTCGAATCCTTTTTCAATTTACAGCTTCTGTAATGGAGGAATTTTCTGAATTCAGGCTAGATGTATATCCGATGTGAAAGCAGATAAAGATCACACCAGCTTTCTCACTGGAACTCTAAGTCTGAAAGAGGAAAACGAGGTGATCGATCATTAGATCTGTCTCGTCTTGTTTCTGGATCGGAAGATTCTGATTGTTGATTTTTAGGTTCATTTGCTTCGTTTATCATCTGGTGGATCTGAGCTGTTATGTGAGGGTTTGTTCTCGCATCCTAATGAGATATGGGACCTTGCTTCTTCTCCTTTTGATCAACGCATTTTCTCGACTGTCTTCTCCACTGGTAATTCTCATTATCGAAATAGCTAACTTTGAGCTGATTTTGAAGTAACCAAATCGGATTTTTCGATTGAATGAATGTTTTTTTTTTCAGAAATTGAAACTATGATTGAAGAAATTTATGATAACATTCAGAATTTGAAAATTCATGTTTTGGGTCAAACCACAGCTCGGAAATTGAAAATGTCAGACGAGACTTACAATGTTGTTTCCATTTCAAGGCGACGCATATGGAGCAGCAATATGGAAGATTCCGGAGCCATATGGTCAATCGAATTCTTCAACATTGGAGTGTGTTGCCTCCCTTGATGCACATGTTGGTAAGATTAATTGGTGAGTTTACAATTTCAGCAGTTTATCTACTGAATGTGCATATGAGTGCGGTGGTCCAAAAGTGTTAGAACTTGTTACTTTTTTTTTATCTTCATTTTCATGAAGACTCTGTTTTTCTCTTGTGGAAACAGCGTTCTTTGGTGTCCCTCTGAAAAATCTGACAAGTTAATCAGCATAGATGAACAAAACCTTGTCTTGTGGAGTTTAGACTCTTCAAAAAAAAGTGCTGAGGTGATTTTAGCAACAAGAAAAAGAAGGGAGAGACAAAACCCTTAAAATCATTTTCCACTCCTGTGTTTATAGACCACCTTTGAGGTACTTTCTTCTTAATTAGATTTCTGCTGATTATAGGTTTTATCTAAGGAGTCGGCTGGTATGCGGCATTCTTTATCTGGTGGAGCATGGAATCCACATGATGTTAATTCTGTTGCAGCAACTTGTGAATCATCTATCCAGTTTTGGGATTTACGGACTATGAAGTATGTCATTCATTTGTTCCTTTCTATGTTCCCATGAAAGTTAATATGTTGGATTCCTGCATGCACAACTAGCGGGTTTCACCTAATCAATAGCATGACATTATTACTTTTTGGGTTCCAAAATCAGATACATTTATGTTGAGTTTATTATGTTTGCATATTTACAGGAAGGTTGATTCAATTGAACGTGCCCTTGTACGTAATGTTGATTACAATCTCAAAAGAGAACATATACTTGTAAGACTTCCCTCCGTATGTAAATATTTTAAATGCTTGTCATGCAATGCAAACAAAGAAAGCGAGAAAACAAACTGTTATATACATTGCAAATGGGTAGGAGGAACAAGGATGTGTTTTTTATTTTTGTGCAAAGAGGAACAAGGAACTAATTGTCTCATTTCTCATGTAAATTTTTTCTTCCTGCCTAGAACCTTTGTTCTGAAAGGAAGTAGGTCCACTATTTTATAGAATTGGTATCAGATGTTTGTCTTTATGCATTGGATTGCTTATCATGTAGGTTTCTGCAGATGATGAATCTGGCATACATCTCTGGGATCTTCGGAAGGCCAAGGTTCCTGTGCAAGAGCTCCCTGGTCATACACACTGGTAACCTTAGCTCTATACCCATTTTTGGATTGTTTTTATTTTTCCTTCCATGATTCTACTTCACATGCACCCAACCTTCATGCTTTGGACCTGGGATTCGTTTCTAGCGTGACTGGTCTTTCTGGAAATTTTTACAGGACATGGGCTGTTAGGTGTAACCCTGAGTATGAAGAACTAATCCTGGTACTCATTTTCTCCTACCTTTTTTCCTTCTTAGCGGAATCAGCTGAATCTATATTGTAATTATGCTTGTCCTGTATCAGATAAGATGATACTTTTACCTGTCAAATGCATTTTAGTGTCTGTAATACATGATACAAGTTGATGATTCAAGAACAAGTTCTGTCACTACATATATCTAAAGTGTCAGTTTTTGATTAATTTAACCAAACACAGAGCGTTGGAACAGACTCAGCTGTCAACTTGTGGTTTGCTTCAGCATCTAGTGAGAAGAAAACCTCAGAAAGGTCAATTCTCTTTATCATCGTAGCCAATGAGTTGCATTTTTCCAACTTTGTTTTGAACTTTTATTCTAATGTCGATGTTGTGCAGCCCGGTGGAAGCATCGCGACAGCGTGTGAACCCGTTACTGAATTCTTATACTGACTACGAAGACAGTGTCTATGGTAAATGCTCTTGGAACAAACTGAGTTTAGTTACCATATTTTTACACTAAAATATGCATGAAGTTACTAAAATAATTGCTGTCACAGGCCTCGCTTGGAGCTCGCGTGAGCCTTGGATTTTCGCATCATTGTCATATGACGGGAGGGTACGTAACTTTGCTTACAGCAACAACCTAAAGAACTATGGAGAACTAAGAAATAAACCATCTATTGCGCCACTTCTAAAATCTCAAAGCAGTTTGGACAGTTCATCTTATAATTTTGGTTTTGGCTTATGTTAGGTTGTGATCGAATCCGTCAAGCCTTTCCTGCCAAGAAGATAGGTTCATGCACCCAATTAAAGAAGGCTTCCGAGGAACTGCTGCATTGTCATATGTTATCATTTTATACAAATTTTGAACGTTTTGATTATAATGACATCACCAAAACTATCCTTCTACAATTGTTGAACTCTTACTCATATCTCTGTTCATCTCTATCACTCACCATAAGTCACAATATCTATTTAAGGTCAGAACCTATATTACAAACAAACCTCGTAGTACAACGTCAATGAAGCTAGAGAGAGAGCAGCTATAATTCAGTTTTACATAAAGAAAATATTCAGATCAAGTAATCACCAGTAAATGAAATTCTTGTCACAATGCTACATATGCCTTCTTGTATTCCCTTTCTCTAGCTATATCTCTGGTCAAACCTGATTCGGAATATTGCTAAAATATGACTGAAAAAATTGCTCTTTCCTCGGATCCTGAAAAAGTAAAAACAATGCTCTATCGCGCGGTTCTATGTACAGGAGACATTAGATGCAAAATGGTGACAACAAGGCTTAGTCCCAAGGTTGGGAAACTTGCTGTGAAGTGTCCAAGCAGAGGAGAGATCCAGTGTAATGAGTGAAGCTCATTGATGTGAATCTAACTAGTCTGATAGCATTTCTTCAAGCTCAGGCTCATCGGAGGTAGATGGATCATCGTAGTCTAAACTTGTCCCGTTGTACAATCCTCTGTCCTGAAGATCACTCTGTTCTTCCTCATAGTCTGGCTCTGACCAATCTGGCTCATCCTCTTCAGTTTGATCATCATTGGTTACTGTTACTGCTGTGTCTTTACTTGTGGATTTGTTTTTCTTTCCAAGTTTTCTAGATTCTATTTGCGCCTTTGCCTTAGCCTCTGTATCTTCACATATGCACGTGGATGGGTTCTCGTGAAATTCACCTCTACCGGCTCTTACTTCCTTTGGCTCTCCCATGAATCCTCTCTGAAACGAGCGGACTCTAGAGGAAAACTCCTCCCACGTTGTGTTCTCTTTGTTCAGGAATAATCTGTAAAGCTTTTTTGCATTCGGCCTAACAGTGGGTTTATGTCCAAAGTATCTCCTGCAAATTCCATCAAAGAAGCAAATTGAAAAACGCTTAAAACCTTGCATTTCCATCAAAGAGACGAATCGAAAATGAAGAAGAAGAAGAAGAAGATGTTTCAGTACCTCCTCCCAGCCAATATTTTTGCCATATTGCCATTGTTGTTGGTTACAAATACGTCGCTTTCATCACAAACAAGGAAGTCGAGTGCAGCCATTCTAGAAGAGTATGAAGAAAAAGGTTCCAACTCTTCCTTTGTAGCTATAGTGTCTTTTGAATAGAAGTGTGGAAAAAGTGCTTTCAGAGGAGCCAAGGATTCTTCTCCTCCATATACTTCACCAGATGCGACATATATATGGACATCACTGCCATATCCCAAAGCTCTAAGCATCAGTCCAACTTCTTCTGGAGTGAGCGGACATCTTCCTTGTCGCCTCTGTTTTTCTGGGTTGTTAATCTGCAATAAAATTGCAAAATTAGTCATTAGTAGCTTTTTAATACACAATGAATTGCATCTAATCTTTAAATACAACACAGAATAGACATTACATGTAATGTTTTCCATCTCCTTCTAATTGCTGCAAGTTCTCTCCGTTCCTTATCACCACCACCATAATAGCATCCAGAGAATGCAAGCATATCAGGTTCAAACCTGCAACAAACTCAATATGGCTTGCGTCAAGACACTCTCTAGTATTTATATCTTCAACATGGATAAGTAGAATATTATAAAGATTCCTTGTTAACTAGGTTGTCAAATGTGAAGGAGTTAATAAATGAACTCCAGGATACACATGTTTATGCATTTGATTATACTTGTTTCACGATGCAACTTTGTCTATTAGATAAGAGCACTGACTTTTACCAAGAAAAAAGNAACTAAGCCAACCTACGAGGGGATGCTTAAAGGTTTCAGCTGTGCTACATGTTAATTCTCCCCAGGAAAATGCCCTTGTTCAGTAACAAAGTGAAATACGAGGAAATATCAGGATTTAAAGGTGAACGGTGGTGCTACCTTAGATGTAAAGCAATGAAATGTTTGCTCCTCAATCGCATGCGCCGGACCAATTCATTACCCATTGTAAGTATAGGATCAGTGAATTTTAGAGCATGGTAATTTACTCTACATCTTAGCTTTTGCAAGTCATCGCTCAGCTTGTTTGAAAGTCTGTAGTCAAATTTGTTCAGTTGAATTGCCTGAAGATAATACAGACAAAAGTGATATAAGCCTATGGCGAGATGCTTATGTAAATGACAAGCACTTCTCCGTGGGTACAAAATGCTTTAAGTTCTATAGTTGGAAACAAACATAAACATGCTAGCAATCAACGAAAGACAATATAAAGAAGGACATAAACCAACAGCACCTACAAATTGGTGTACCAAACAAAAGAATAGTACCAAAAGCAATTAAATGGTAACACTTTTGAAGACAAATATTTGGATCACCCAAAGCAAATAGTGGATAGAGGAGTAAGACAGCAAACAATTTGCTTTGACATATTTTTCCTAAAGATGCAATAAGAAAAAAGTTTCAGAGAAGGAGGAAACTTACATGCCTTTTGTGAAGAACAGGT
>OVBW01001480.1:0-11051 GCA_900406355.1 Erysimum pusillum | reverse complement strand
TAAAAAAAAAAAAAAAAAAAAAAGAGACTATGCGTTTTTAGTTATCATCTAACTGAGGATTAAATATATAACAAGCTAGAATATATAAAGTTTTCAGTATTTCATACTTTATAAATAAATATATTATTATAAAATTTTAAAAATATTAAGAAATATACTTCGATCTTGCTTAGACTATGATCGGTCGATTTATGCTCTATGTCCTTGATGAACGCGTAGTTACAGCCTACATACGATATTTGAACATTACTAATTTCACGTACGTCAAAGAAGATTAGACGAAGAGGCATGATGCAGCTGTATCACGAAAATAAGGTATATATATAATATATATTTAGGGGATTTTTTGTCTTTCTTTGGAACATCTATTTAGGGGATTTTCTAATTCTACTATAATGAATGTGTGTACTGCACAAAATTTTAATAAGTCAAACTATGATGTACTTTGTACTACAGTACACACACATATACACTTTCATTGGAAAAAGGTTTTCTATTTAACGCATATACACTTTAGAAATCACAATAAATACGAACCGATTCTCTCTTAAAATTTTCTCTACACGCAACAAAATCCATCAAAAACCTACCATTAGTATCATGGATCATGATAACATGCATAACATGCCACCACCATCATCAACATCATCTATGACAAATCATACCGGACCACACAAGATGATGATGATGCACATGACCTTCTTTTGGGGTAAGAACACGGATGTTCTCTTCTCCGGCTGGCCCGGGACAAGTTCCGGCATGTACGCTCTCTGTCTCATCGTTGTCTTCCTTCTCGCCGTAATTGCCGAGTGGCTCGGCCATTCGCGGATCCTCCGTGGCGGTGACTCGACCAGTCGTGCAGCTGGACTCGCTCAGACTGCTGTGTACACCCTCCGGACTGGCTTGTCGTATTTGGTGATGCTCGCTGTTATGTCCTTTAACGCAGGCGTTTTCATCGTCGCTATCGCCGGATACGCCGTTGGTTTCTTTATCTTCGGAAGCACTACTTTCAAGAAACCCTCCGATGACCGGAAAACCGCCGAGCTTCTCCCGCCGTCGTCAGGCTGCGTTTGTTGAACAATTTAATTACTCCTTTTTTTTTTTTTTTAATTACTCTTTATCTTTTCTTATAATTAAAGAACTTTTCCTTTGTGTGTGGTCGATCGGCTTTAAACTTGGACATTTCGTTTTGGTTTAAGTCGATTAATAGTGGAAGTTAAATATTTTCAATTGATTTTCTTAGGTTTCAAATATTCACAATTAATTCCACAATTTTCAAGAAATATTGTGTGACTAAAGTTTTTGGAATTTTATATTACCACGTAGAATTCCATTCCAATTTTGAAGAATGTGCCTCTTTTTTCTCGCATTATTTTAGTTAAGTATATTTGACAAATTTATGAACCACAAAATTATGATAACAAATGCTGTCCATTAAAGGTTCTTGCAACCCCATCAATAACCATCGCCATTAGTTTCATTTAGTACACATATCATATATTGAACTAAAATATTATATTGATTTTCAATATGTGTACGTACGCTATATGTGAGACAAAATGTATATATATTGATCATTTAACTTTAGTTCAGTCACCTATATATTCGATTCACGCTCGGATTGGTTTCGATCGTTTTAGATTCTAAAACATATGTTCTTTGTTTCGAATCTATTTGAAGTTTAAACTTGATTTTCTTTTCTTTCGGGGTTAAATCATTTAATTTGCGGTTCTGAGTCTTTTGACTTTTGATATACAAACAAATCCAAAGAAGAAAGTGGAACGAAGAAATAATTCAGAGCCGTCCAAAACATAAGATGTTGATGGACCAGGGGTGAAGCAACTATATGAATGGTCCATAACCTAATTATTGAATTATTTTCTTTTTATAGCTAGAACTGATACTGCAAAAACTTATATTAGTTCCAAGCTTTCTCCATGCCTTATCGCCATTAAGAAATTACGAAAGATACCAAAGATTAAAAAACTAGGCACCTTCGTTGACAAAACAATTAATTAATAAATAAAAATATCTTGAGCTAAGCAATACGTACCAGGAGAACGGCAAGGTTCATGCCTTTTTTCTTAATTTGGAAAGTAAATGATTCCAGCGACTAATTGATTTCTTTTGGAGTCTAAATTGGTTAGTTAAAATACTTACAAAACCATTCTCCAAATATTCTAATTTCTATTTTAAGAAGCTAGCTGCACTCAAGAATTCGAGTTTTTCATGTCATCCTCATTCGGTTCAATTACCGGTAGGGTTGGTTTAGTTTTGTTCGTATATATTTCATCTGGTTTAGCTGACCCTCAACAAGAAGACCAACAAACAAAAGGCATGTGTTTTTTTTGGATAAAATGTGAATATATTACCAAAAGGCACATATTGTTATTTACAAGAGCTTGTAAGCACCGTTACTACATCCAAAAAAAAATTAAAAAGCTATAGGAACTAGGACAAGTAAGATGTTACTTAGGGAAGACTATGAATGGGCAAACCATTGAGATAATAAGCGGCCACATCCTTTGCGGTACCTTTGTGCTAAGAGAGTGTCTCTTATGCTTCGGTCATTTTGAGCAAATAACATGGATGGGGTGACAGTGATGTGATCGTGAATCCGGATGTTTCTTTCTTTCCAAAGAAGAAAGACTGTGGCTTGGACTGCTAATCTCTTCAAAGTGGTGGATAATCCAACAGATTTTTACAATAGCCAAGATATTAACGTTGACCAGTACTTGGCAAAAATGCAAGCAGGTTGGCCTAGTTTGGACAAAATCCGATGCCAAATGTCCTCAGAGTAGGAGCAATGAAGCAAACAAATGATCCCTTGTTTCACCCTCATAATTACACAGTGGACACTCTTGAGAAACTTGCATTCCCCAACTCAATAATCTTGAGCGCACAGGAAGCTTGTCAAGATGTGCAACCCAAAATGTCAAAGCATGCTTGGGAACAGAGTGTTTAAACCATACAGCTTTCGCCCAAGCTTTCAAGTTCTCATCAGAATGCCTTAGTTGATTCCAAGTTTTCTTAGTAGAGAAGTAGCATATAGAAATACTACCTGCTTCCCAGAAATAGAGATCCTGACCTTGAGTAGGAGATGGAGCCGGTACTGATAACATATAATTCCGGAGAGATATGATATGAGCAAGAAACTGTCTATTATCAAGAACAGAAAAGAGAATAACTAATCAAAGTTCCACAGATTAGTTAACAATCTACTCATCATCTATTTCCTTATCGTAAATTAAAATTCAGGTCTCTAATAACATGAAGCTCTCAAAATGAACAGAAGCAGTCACACTATACTCAGTGATGGGACCACACAATTCTGGATCCAGTCCTTCAATCATGACATTTCTCGTGCTATTCGTCTTCAAATTGTAATAGACTAGACGAATCGGATCACAGAATTTTTTTGGAAACAGACAAATCTCGCCGGTATAGAAGGTACCGATGACTTTGAAGTACTCAAGGCAATCAGGAGATTCGGGCATATCAAAAGTTTTCATGGACCATTCCTCTTTCTCAGCATCTTCCACAACCCACATTCGAAACCTACCCTCAAAAGGATTCTCAACCACAGCCATTTTCCCTTGGTAGTTGATCAGAGTCTTATAATGATATGATGAATGCCACATATTCCCATAAAGCAACGGTATGTTGATGATACTGAACGTTTCAAGCCTAACATCGAAACTCACTATTATAGAAGTATTCATGTCTGTTCTTAAGGCCCCGTAGTACAAGGTTCCATCCATATACAGCCCCCGAGTTCGAGAAACATGAGGACATGCAACACATGGAGCCTTTCTCCAAGCTCTTTCTCCTCCCAATACCACAACCTTGTGCTCCAGTCTCCAATACAATGAATCAACAGCGAGAACTTTGTATTGATCTCCAACAGGATCGTACCCTAGAAAATAGTTACATGGCGGTTCAACTAGTTCCACATTAGGAGGACCATTTTTGAATTTGATTCGGGGAAGAACATGAAGCCGCCTCGTGCTTGGGTTACAAATCCCCACTTTTAATGTACTTCCAACGCATATCAATCCCCGAGCCGCATTATATACGTTTTTCCCATGGAGTTGGAGTAGGCTCAGATCTTTATATGGTACACAACATGAAGAAGATGAAGAGGAAGACGCGTTTGGATAAGGCAACGAGACTAACAGAAGCTCTTTACGGTGACACAAAGTGATGAGGATACGAGAAGGAGCTGAGGAAGCAGCAAGACTCAATTGCCGGTTTCTGAAATCTTGGCTGGTGATGATAGAGGACCAAAGCTTGGAGACGCATTGAAATCTCAACAAAGACTTCACAGGCAATCTTAAGAGTGTCTCAATCTGAAGATCTAGAGGAATGTAGTTCGGTGTCGGATTCGGACTGACGATTGACTTTCTTCTCGTGGAGACTCGCTTTAACCTTGTTTTGTTGCGTTTCTTAGCAAACTTTTTCTTCCGGCAGATGCAGATTTGCCGAAAACACAATTTCATTGTCTTCTTCAAGACGTCTCTTGATCAGTAGATTCGAGTATGAGGCTTTGTAGAGAAACAAAACCCTAGAAATGATAAAACTTTAACCGGCCTCGCAAAACCTTAACCTAATTGGAATTTGGAAATTGGGTTTACTTTTGTTCACTTATGTTTAATCCGGTTTATCTGACCACCTACAGTTACATATTAAATTTACAACATTCGGAAAGGATCAAAAGAAACAAATTCACAGAATTTGCATTAATTAGAGTTAAGAAATTTTCACAGAAATCACCAATTGAACTTTTAATTGCAGGAAATGGCAAAGTCAAAGAGATTTCTCACGATTTGGCAAAGTTGTACCAATATGACAAAAGTACCGTTGTTGTAAATTGTATATAACCAAACCAATTTCTTCTATATTTTGATTAATTTGGCGGCTTACATAAATTTTCATTTTCAAAAATACTGTTGGAAATTGTAAATTGTCTATTTTCAGTCATTAAGAACATAATAAAGAATACTCATCATCAATTTCTTCTACATCGTAAATAACAGAAGAAGAAACCATAATTGTGCTATTAATCTCGATCATGACTATATATGCCATTTTTGGAACTTGTTTCAATATCAATACTTGTCATTTTCAAGACAACCGAGAAGATCTGATCGACCATGGAATCTTTGAATCATGGTCCTTCTCAAAACACAGTTGAATAAAAAGATAAGCACATATACATTAAAAGAAAAGTGGTAAATTAAATTCAGGTTTCTGATAACATGAAGCTCTCAAAATGAACCGAAACATTTACATTATATCTATTGGCTTGCTTAAGCTCGGGACCATACAATTCTCGATTCAGTCCTTCAATCATGACATCTCTCGTGCTATTCGTCTTCACATTGTAATAGACTAGACGAATCGGATCAGAGAATTGTTTTGGAAGCAGACAAATCTCGCCGGTAAAAAAGGTACCGATGATGTTGAAGTCAAGGCCAGCAACAGATCGGGGCAAATGATACATACATATGGACCATTCCTGTTTCTCAGCATCTTCCACAACCGACATTCGAAAACTACCCTTATAAGGACTCTCAACCACACATACTTTCCCTTCGTACTTGATCAGAGTCCCATATGTATGCCATATATCACCATAAAGCACTGGTACGTTGATGATACTAAACGTTTCAAGGCTAACATCGAAACTCACTATTATAGAACGATTATCCATGTCTGTTCTGATGGCCCCGTAGTACAAGGTTCCATCCATATACAGCCCCGGGGTTTTAGAAACATGAGGACATGCAACACATGGAGCCTTTCTCCAAGCTCTTTCTCCTCCCAATACCACAACCTTGTGCTCTAATCTCCCACGTGATCTATCAACGGCGAGAACTTTGCATTGATCTCCAACAGGATCGTACCCTAGAAAATAGTTACAGGGCGGTTCAGCTAGTCCCACATCAGGACGACCATTTTTGAATTCGAATCGGGGAAGAACATGGAGCCGCCTCGTGCTAGGGTTACAAATCCCCAATTTTAATGTACTTCCTACGCATATCAAGCCCCGAGCCGTATTATACACGTTTTTCCCATGGAGTTTGAGTATGCTCAGATCTTTATATGGTACACAACATGAAGAAGATGAAGAGGAAGATACGTTTGGGTAAGGAAATGAGACTAACCGAAGCTCGTTTCCGTTAACCATCCGGAAAGTGATGAGGAGACGAGAAGCAGCAAAATTCAATTGCCGGTTTCTGAAATCTTGGCTAGTGATGATAGAGGACCAAAGCTTGGAGACGCATTGAAATCTCAACAAAGACTTCACAGGCAATCTTAAGAGTGTCTCAATCTGGAGATCGAGAGGGATGTAGTTCGGTGTCGGATTCGGAGAGACGATTGGCTTTCTTCTCGTGGAGACTCGCTTTAACCTTCTTTTATTGCCATTCTTAGCAAAAAAATTCTTCCGGCAGATGCAACACAACTTCATTGTCTTCTTCAAGGCGTCTCTTGATTAGATTCGAGTACGAGGCTTTGTAGAGAAACACAATTTGCTCTCAGCCCTGTATGAATCTGCTTAATTATCATGATGGCTTGGGCCCATAATTGGGGGCCCATAAATTAAATCAAAGGAAAAAACAAACCCAAAATTGGTTAAAATCTGTTCATCATCTTCTTCCTGATGATCGAAAATATCTCAAAGCGACCTAACAATGGCCGTTGCTCCATTATTCCTCTTCTTCTCACTCCTCTCTCTCCCTTTTCTTCCCATTTCCGCCGCCACTTCCGTTGCCTATCCTTCTATTCCCGGTACCGCTCCTATCGACGGAGGTTTCACCGACGAACTCAAGCCTATCCGACGTGAAGTCTACGGAGAAGGCAAAATCTATGATATCAGTCACCGTTACACTCCGGATATGCCGTCGTGGGACTCAACGGAAGGAATCGGAAGGTTTCTATGGTTAGCTGCGAGTATAAAGAATGGATCTCTCGCTAATAACTCTGAAATGAAGATCCCTACGCACACGGGTACTCATGTTGATTCCCCTGGCCACTTCTATGACAATTATTACGACGCTGGTTTCGATGTTGACTCGCTTGATCTTCAAGTCCTCAATGGTATTGATCTCTTCAAGTCCTTTTGTTCCATCTTTCTCAATTTGGTGAATGATTTTGAATTCGTTTTGTAGGTCTTGCGTTGTTGGTTGATGTTCCCAGGGATACAAACATAACTGGTTAGTGAATGTTTGCTTGTTACTTTGATTGATTAAAAGATTTTGACAGTGATTAAGACTAATCTAATCGGATTAAGAAGTTTGTTTTAGGCAAATGAAACTAATCTTTTTAGTGATTGTGACATTGTGTAGCTGAAGTGATGAAATCTCTTCACATTCCAAAAGGAGTTCGTCGTGTACTTTTCAGAACGTTGAACACTGACAGGTAATATATAGAAGAAATTCACATTTATGTATCAGTAACAAGCTTTTGTCATCTGTTGAATTAGGAGTGTTGTTTGATGATTGAAAAACATTTTTAGGCGTCTTATGTTCAAGAAAGAGTTTGATACAAGCTATGTTGGATTCATGGAGGATGGTGCGCAATGGTTGGTAGACAACACAGACATCAAACTCGTCGGTAATAATCAAACTATTCACCTTTTGCCACACCATTTATGTTGTTCTTACCATCTTATGTTAGACGTGAAACAAAGTTTGAAGCGTTTTAGGTTGTAAAGCAGCCAGCTACTTTAGCAAAAGATGCAATGACATCACTAAGAATTGATTTTTTTCTTTACATATAATTGTTGGTTGTGTTTTGGTGAAGTGGTCTCTAAGCGGAGTTTTCATGTATTTATTTATGTCAAAAATATAGGGACTGATTATCTATCAGTAGCTGCATATGATGATCTGGCTTCGTCCCACTTAGTATTCCTAAAAGACCGGGTAAGCAAGCATTATCCTAAACTTTTGTTTAGTGGATGAATCAAGAATTGTGAATATCTGATTATAAAATCTTGACAGGAGACTATACTTGTGGAGGGATTAAAGCTGGATGATGTGAAGGCAGGCGTCTACACCGTCCATTGCTTACCTCTAAGACTGGTTGGAGCAGAAGGGTCTCCAATTCGTTGCATCCTCATCGATTGATTATCATCTCCTCATGAACCCGCCAAATCCAGAGTTGTCTCTATAACCAAGTTTGCTTAGTGGTATGAACTGATTGTACCAGATTTATGCAACCAATGTGGAGACTGAAGATTGAAGCAATAAGAGAGGTGCAGAGAAGCAGAAGTTGAGGAGAATGAAGCACTTGAAGAAAAAACATTTCTATGTATATGTAGTTAAGATTGCAAGGCTTGACGATAAATAAATAAAAAACACTTTTAATCTGTCGAGGTTGCAATTTAATTAGGAAATTTAATTGCTTAAAATTTCCTTATCTTTTTTTGGATAGTAAAAATATTGAAAGTTTCCTTATAACATAAATCCATAACATAAATCCTTATTGAAAAAGAATTTTGCTACTTCATCTCTCAGCTTCTCTACAAGAACTTTCATCTCTCAGCTTCTCTACAAGAACTTCAATGGCAACTTCTTGGTAAACTTGCTGGGACAATGGAGAGATTCCACACCAGTCGGTGGTCTCGCTTGCTTAGTCACAGCTCCATCAAGCTTGGGGGATATGGCAGCTCATCCTTGCCATGCACTCTTCTACATCGTCTTCACGCTCCCTGCTTGCGTGTTTCTCTCAAAGATGTGGGTTCAAGTCTCGGGATCTTCTGCTAAAGACGTAGCTAATCAGCTCAAGGAACAACAATTGGTGATGCCGGGACATAGAGAGTCTAGTGTGCACAAGGAGCTAAACCGCTATATCGCAACATCAGCTGCTTTTGGAGGAATGTGCATTGGTGCACTCACTGTTCTTGCCGACCTCATGGGAGCTATTGGCTCAGGGACTGGAATCTTGCTTGCCGTCTCAACCATTTCCATTTATCAGTGTTTCGAGACTTTTGACAAGGAAAAATCCAGCGAGTCAGGCTACTTTGGGTTCTGATATCTCATAATTTTGTCGGTTTTTGTTTTGTATTTTTACTTGTTTTTGTTCATAATTAGTAATGAAAGTAAGATTAAGAGTAATAAAAGTAATGAAAGTAAACTAATAAATAAAATAAATCCAAAAATCTCAAGAGCTTACATTTTAAATTTGTAAAATTTAAGAAAGAAAAATCCTAAGAAAGTGATAAAAAAGAAAGTGTATTTCAGAACACTTATTAATCTAAGTGTTTGGACTTTGGGTAGAAGAACGCAAAGACTAATGCACTAAACATCATAAGAAAGTAGACAAAAAAGAAAATCGACACATGCTTCACCAGATTGGGATGATGAGGACAACCACTTCCAAGCTTCCATTGAGCTCCACATGTGTTGCAAAACTTAAAGCCACACCTAAAACATAAACATGAAAATTACATTAGCCGAAAAACATCAATCAAATTCCAAAAATAAGTAATGATTATAATCATAATAGCTATAGAATGTGATTTAGATATGGTACCTGCAAGTTACCACAGGGCGTTCCTCCGATAGTTCAATCATGTGTTGGCAACTTTTACATTGTCTCCGCACTGTTTTAGTAGGCTTTGGACAAGACCCCTTATATTCCTCGCAAGACAAGTTACTATGCCACGGAACTTTGCAGTTAATGCAAAAGGGTTTACGGCATTTAAAGCAGCTTCTCCTAACTCCATCTTCAGTAGTGGATTCAAAGAGCTCGGTTTTCGACATCAACGCCCAGCACCTTGGATTTGGGCAATGAAATCTTTCATAAAAAGGTATTGACTCCTCTTTGATCCTTTGTTCCCATATCTCTTTTAGTTTAGGTGTCACAAGACGAGCACAAGTTTTAAGATCCATGTTTGATTTGCAGCTATAATGAGGACATCTCGGTACACCTCCAGCGACTAGCCTCAGTTCTATACGTTGTTTAATGCACTCTACACAGAATTGATGACGGCATAAAGCAACGGAAAACAAGGGTTCATCGCTGAAACAGATACTACAAGTCTTCTCCTGAGCAGGAGATGTCATAGGTAAGCTTATTGATTCCATTGCAAGTTTATAAGCAAACTTAGTTTGATCTCTAGTCACAAGAACAGGAATGCTAGACGTGAATTCTTGTCTGATGTGTCGCACATCATCCATTAGCATGACAATGCACAGATGTTCAGGCGAGGATCTTCCTATGACCTAAAACATTCAAGACAAAACATGAGTAACGAGATTGAAAACAAAGACAATTCATCTGAAACTTGACAGCCAAGAAAGCTTACCAATTCATATATCTCCAAACGATCACAACAGATTGAGATATGTTCGATTCCTAAACTCACCGCTTGGGTTAGTCCGAGCTTCAATGCCATAAGGTCAGCCTCCAAAACTGTAGTTGTGGAGTCATGAAGTGATCCTTTCAACTGAAACAAGAGATTATCATCCTCTTCTCTGCAAATTGCAACTCCAAATCCCGACAATAACTGATCAGATGTTTCCCCTCTTGTCAAACCCTTGAAGTAAAGGTTGTACGTGTCGGAATTGATGTCGCCCTGTGAGAGTTTTCCGGCGGGTTTTGGGGCATCTTCTCGTACTAGAGTGCTTTCTTTCTCCATGAATCTGTTGTTCATACTCAAGATTGTTGTTTTCCTTAGTAGTCTAGAGTACTTAAGATCAGGGGCGGATGTAAGTGCACAAGGGTGGGGTCAGCTGACCTCATCTAATTCTAAAAAAATTATGTTTTTTCTTTAGAAAAATTTATTATGACCTCATAAAAATATTTGTCCTGACCCCATCAAATAAAAAAATTAGAAAGTATGTTTAAGTGATTTTGTCTTCTATTAGACAATCTTGTTGGGCTTACGGTTTAGTTAAGAATTTTCAACTACAAATTTCTTTTTTTGGGCCACTTAAAACAATTAAACCCAAAATCTATTGGAATAAAAGAAAAAAAAGCTAAATAACGTGACATTCTTTCAAGTTATGAGTGAACGGAGGATACATTTGTAGACGTTTTTGACT
>OVBW01001479.1:400-12575 GCA_900406355.1 Erysimum pusillum | reverse complement strand
CTAAGAGTTTAGTTCAAGTCTACATTCGTATTTGAAAGAGAATAAAATATATATTTATAATGTATTTTTATCAAAAAAGTTTGATTACATTTGTCTGATAAAATATTTTAAATAATAATATTATTTGGATTTTTAGATAATTTTAAAATAATAAGAGTAAATTTTAAAAGATCAGAAAAATAGAAGCATGTTTTTGCAAGAAAATAATTTTGAAGGGTTATTTTTGTTTTAGATGGATTTGGTAGGCCCAAAACCAGCTCTGAAATATGTTCATGAGCTAAATTAACAATATAGGATCCTGGATCCTAAGTTCTCTGGCTTTCTTCTTGCCATATCATTTTGTGGAGAACTTCAAGGGCGGTATACAACATATGCACCAAAGTTTAATATTGAACAACTGTTCAAATTTAACTGAATATTAAGAGATTACTTGTGGAAAGTGGATATTAAGAAATGGTCACTTATGCCAATCGCTACAACATCATGAGATCAAATTTAACTGAATCTTTGAATTCTTTGTTGAAAGATAGATGTGAGTATTCTATTGTTTGTTTGTTTAAGACAAGTAGGTCTATTCTTACTAGATGGTTCAATGAGCAACGTAATAACTATAAATGTGGGGAAGCAAATGAATATTGTATTTGATGATACTGGTTTAAAATGGGTCAAGTGAATCAACTTGTGTTCGAAGTGAAAAGAGATAAGTTGGATTATTCTTTATGCATTTTTTAAGATATCGCTGATGTTAAGAAAAGTGTTCTTCCAAATTATCAAGAAAAGAAAACAGTAGTATGGTGAATTTCATGCTGGAAGCTAAGACTATGATTTTTTTTCTCCATTTTTTAGTGTTAGAGACTAATTGTCATGGTACATAGATTTATCTTTTCGCACATAATATTTAATATTTTTCATAGACGAAAAAGAGTTTGAATTTTACCAAACAAACAAAACGTGAAAATAATAGAGTTACTTATAGTTAANAAACAAAACGTGATCACCCAAGAGCTTGAAAATAGAAATAAACAAAAAAAGGACATAAAACTAATTTCATATCTCATGAAGCCAAAACATATAATCAAGCTGAAACTCGTTTAGCCTGTCCATGATTGCCACTAAGTTGTAATTGAGAGTTAGCCTTAGAAAGATTCTCCTCATCTTCATCATCTTTTGGTGTCGTCTTGTAATAGCAAGCATAGAGTATAAGTTGTACTACTCCTGATAATGTTCCAAGTCCATTTCCAATCTATGAAAAAAGAAAAAACTAAGTGAAACTAGTAATAGAAGATGAATAGTAATATAAATAATTTAATAAACTTACCAATATGAAAAGGTCGAATTTAATAAGTGCATAGATAACCCAAACGACACCGTTGAGGAAGTTGCCAAGTGAAAGAGGGAATGGCATGTACTTCACACTTTTGGTCTTGATCACCTTACTCTGTTTCATTCACAACAAAAATATCATGATTTTTAAATATATAAAAAGTAACTAGAAAATACAAAAAGAAGTGGAAAAATAATAAATAATAATACCATGATGGTGAGAGGAGCAATATACATGAGGCTAACAAAAATGACACAAACGATTCCAACAAAAGAAGATCTCTGGTTATGTGTGTGGAACAATAGCAATGTGCATGTGGCTACTATTCCTACAAACACCATCTCTCCTATTAACCATAGCCCCACTTTCACCTGCACCAATCCAGAACAAAAATTGTGTAAACTTTTTTTTTTTTTGCCTATCACAATCCTAAAACGGAATCAATCATTGTCTACCATAGCTTATTACTATAGTCATGATTCAGCGTTCATCTTAAGCCAAAAGACAATAATTGAATCGACTTGAGTTTAGTTAGTTTTGGTTCATCTCAGTTTGATTACCACTAAACCACATCTCAAATTTTGTTAATACACCATTTAAAATCTTATTTAAAAAAAAAAAACATATATATGGTTCACACCAAACTCGAATATAAAAATATGTATCACTCTCGTTTAAATTCTTTTGAAATTTCCATATAATTTGAAAATCATACCAAAGTAATTATTTGTAAACTTTATTCATACAACAAAAATGAACTATTAAATCAAAGAAAACCTCAAACATGAAACAAAGCATGTATGTTGTTACCTTGCTATATATATCACTTTGAAAACATGAAACAATTTAGAGTCTTTTTTGACGTACTAACTAGCTAAAATCCAGATGAAAACGAAAATGAAAATCAATAATTTGATCCATTTTTTTAGTTCATCTTTTCGAAAATAAATATTTGAAAAAAAATTAAACATGTTAAGAAAATTATGTAGAAGGAAGCGAGATATGTATAGATAATATTATTACCTTGCGAGGGGTGGGAGAAAAGTAGAAGAAGATGGCGAGATAAAACAGCTCAAGAGCCAAGCCAGTGGCATTGATGGTGATCACAAGGAGACTATCAGGATGAACCACTGGTAAGCCATAAAAGACCCATAGTGCACAATTTAGCACCGTGGCTAAGTATGGGTCAGCTTTGTACTCCTCCACCTTCTTCTTCTTGTATATAGTTATGACCGTAGGTCTACATTAATTATATAAACCATTAATTTTTAATTTTAAGAGATCTAAAGGTTAAAGCTAGATAGAAAGATTAATCATTACATGGGAGATAAGAACAAGAACAAGGAGATGACATTTCCTGCGACAATAAACAAATAATTTTCAAAAGTATTAGTAAAAAAAGGTTAGAGATTCTTTAAAATGTTCATACATACACAAGAACCAAATTTATACGTACCACAAATGCCAGCAATGTTTCTCGCAACTGTTGCGCTAACCATTTCACTTAGAAAACAAAATCTGAAAAAGAACAAGAAGCAGAAGCAAGAACAAGAAGCCGAAGAGAGAGATAGAGATAGAGATGTAATTTGGTATGTTAAATATGTGTGAGTGGTCTTTTGCCTTTGCATATATTTATAGTTACAAGATGAGATTTTGGTATAAATATAGGTAGTCATGTACNATGTAATTTGGTATGTTAAATATGTGTGAGTGGTCTTTTGCCTTTGCATATAATTATAGTTACAAGATGAGATTTTGGTATAAATATAGGTAGTCATGTACTCATGTATACTTACATTATATAAGTATGTGTATATGTATTGATGACGAAGCGAAACTCAAGAAGTAAAGGAATTGAAATGAAAACGACCTTGAATTTTTGTTTTTCCGGTTTGGGGAAACAATCATGACATTTATCTGAATATATATCTTTTAACACTTTCTCGTTGGCTTATTGTTTTTGGAGCCATGATTATAACTATTATGCCTACCCTAAATAGTATACGTGTGTATATGTAATATATTTTATGTATATATATGTAAATGTCACATGCATGTCCATTTTATGTAAGTTATTTATATTTTATAATAATCTTATTCACGGCGATATTTAATTTTATAAAATAAGAGTATTCAAAAAGTTGTCCACGTGAACGTAAGCGAGCGATCTATTAGAAAAACAAATCACGTAACATTTATTTTCTTCTCCTTTTTGATCTTTTTGGTCGACTTCTGAATATGCGTTGTTAAAATTAAATTTATATATATCATATGATAGAAAAGGTAAGATTTCTGTTAATTATCATTGATTCCATATGAGTATCTTTCTTTTCATTTCTCTTTTATGCGACATCTCACTTGTTTGCGATTCTTAAGCAGATTGATAATTTACTTAATTAGTTTCTTCTATGAACCAACATAATATATGATTTTACATAATTTGTTATATTAGAAACTAATTAATTGCATATGTGATCCATCCATAATTTATATTCTCATAATACGATACAATTACAATTATTTTTTTCTTATCTTGGAAACGAAGAAATGATTGCTTACAAAAATAATGATAAAGAGTTAAGAGTTATATATAGTCTTTATTGAAAAAAACTAATAAGCTTCTATAGATATTTTCAAATGATAAATATAATATTAAAATTTGAGCAAAAGGGAAATGACTTTACAGGTGTTGTGAGAAGGTATACAAACCTATGATTTTTGTAACTTACTAACTTTAATATTAAAGTAAGCATGCGACTATATATATGTCCATTTTCGAATATTTGATGCCGATGTAACCACATTTCTAGCTATCTTTTATTAAATCTAAGGACAATAAAAATCGCAATGTCTATGCTTCCTGGCTGGTGCACTTTACCTAATCAGAAATTGTTATGAAAAACAAAATATCTATACTTTGAATTTAAATATATAAAAAGTATTTTCTTAGTGATGATTAAGGTATATCAACAACTAGATGATCAATTATTTGTTAAGTTAAAAAAAAAATAGTTTTGCTGAGAAATTACATGCATGGTGAAAGGGATTTTTCTAAATACATGATTGCTATAAGAAAGTTATATGGCAATACTAATTTATTCACCTAGTCTTTCAGTTAAGAATAATGGTTTGGTAAATGAAAATTTTACAACATAAATTGAGGAATCAGGGTTCGAATATTTCGAATGCGATTTCAATGATTGTTTGTTTCTATACATGTTTTTTAAAATATTAAAAAAATCTACTATTCCACATGCTTCAAAAATATTATTTTTTAACTAGTATAATCTTATTCTAAAAACACTTCGATGATAGTGCTCAAAAAAAAAAAAAAAAACACTTCGATGATCTCATCATAAATTCATCATCAGTTTAATTTCAGACTGTTAGACATAATAACTGGTATGAATAATATAAATAATGGAATAGTGTTTAGTGGTTATATTTCACGTCAACATGAGATGTGATCATGGTTTGATAAATGAAATTTTCTGAGTTTTTTAGAGTGGAAATATCGAACTAGGTTTCGTACGATAAGTGGGATTGTTTTTTTTTTTTTTTGGTTAACCAAAGATCTAGAGAATGAGAACGTATTTATATTATTTACGTTACCGGTTTGTGTTACTGATAATGGATCTAATCAAGCTCAAAATTTGGTACATAAACCTCATCGAACGTGTCCGCTCTAGTCTTTTCATGCATGGGTTTATTACTCTAAATGCTATATATATTAATTAGTTGGTGTTCAAAAAAAATATATATATATATATTAATCAGTATCTAGAGCTAAGTGATGTGCATTAGTTTGATGTATCATTAATGCTCTCGTCAGCACATCACAACTTCATTAATGTTCGATGGGCAACTTATGATTATTTCTACTTACTTATCTATCAATGTAGTGATGACTTTTTAACCCTATATTAATCGTCTTCTAGTATACAAACTATTCGCGGCGTAATAATACTCTTGAAATGGGAATTGGAAACGAAAAATCTCGTTTATAAAGCTTTCTTCTATTGGGAGATTGCTTGATAAAGTGTCAAACACATTTAATGGTCAATCCAACGGCTCCAACCACTTTATAAATTTTTTTTTTTTTGGTTGAAAATACAATATTCTCGAAAGAATATATATATAAACCATAACTAAAAGTTATAACAGTACTGAACAATATAATTAATGTTTTAAGGTACAACAAAGCTGATTTAATTTAAGATTTACGATGAATTTGTAACCAAGTAAAAAATCAAATGCATAATGGTAGTGTTAATAATCTATCGCATACATATTAATAACGGAATGAAAAGTTTAACTTACAAAATTGATCCAAGCTAATTCATATTATAAGTAGACATGTGTCGACCTAAATTTCTTATAGCAGATGTATAGTATGCTAAAATTGATAATAATCGAAAGTTTCTCTTATATTATTATCACATCTCTTTAGATTAGATATGATAGCTTATTAGTGTGTATATATATAACTTTCATTTATGCGCTATCGATTTCGATTGATCAATTTAATACTACGTTTTACGTAACAAAATAAGAAGGAAATCATCACGTACGGCATGACGACTCATGAGATGTTTCTTAACTTAAGCATATAGGATGGTTACATCTTTTGGACTTATTATTATATTGATATATAGGATGTTTACATCTAGCTTGTCTATTTGCTAACCTATTTTAAAGACTAAATTGTAATCAAAATAGGGTTTCATTCTACGTCGCTATAACGAATAATTATTTCTTAAAATACTACAATTTCTCTTTTTTTGAGAAGAGCTTTTATTGACAGAAAAAACAGAAACAAAAAACTTGAGAGAGAGAGAGCTACTTTTTTTAACGACAAATGAGATAGCTATTAAACCCATATTTTATTTAATTAATTACTGTATTAATATGACCTTGCAAATCGGAGTACTTTACTGATTTTTTAAATTTACCAGACGATTATAAGTGATTCGACTATTAAGAGACGAATTAGTTAAATGCTCTTTCAAATGGGTGTCAAGAGTAATCAATTGATCATTTTTATATGCAATAACTAATATCATCGATGTATTACTACTACATGGGTTTAACCCAATAGAATGCTTGTTAGTGGCATAAAAAAAAAAAAAAAAGTGAAACCAACTTATTTTGCTCAAAGAAACTAAAAATCAAACTAAACTAAATGGTTCAAATCCAAGTGAACGTTTGGAGTTTCAGATTGTAATATGAAATGACCAAAACAAGAAAACATTAATCCACTACGAATTGTTATCCATTACTGTAAATGTAATATTTTAGTGTATTAATTTGGCTCAATAAACATATCACTTAAAAAAATTGTGTACCAAACACGATAGAATTGAATCCTAACAAGGAACAATTCCAAACCGTCCATATAAAAAAATAGTCTAAATGAAGAAAAGCAAAAGCTTTGTGGTATCTCTCTTACAAAAATAGACATAAAGTTTGAATTATTGCATCATGTGATACTATATACTATTGAAACGACGCCAAGTCCACCACCAAGGATCAGTAACTCGTCATGTTGAATTCGCCACGTATTATATTCCTAAATCTTTGTATATATTTTTTTTATATCTTCGAAACTGTAGTTATTATAAAGAGAAAGTCGGTTAGAAAGGTAATGTATAGTTTTTAAATATCAATTTATAATGGATGTTTTTTGAAATAATTTTGTTGAACGAATAGTTTTCACTTATTTCTTAGGCCTTTTATCAGATCGGCCTTTTATAACTAGTTTTCACTAGTTCTATAGAGATAAATAGATAAGTACACAACCTATACTACTAGACACTATCATATGTGTATAGGAAATAATGTTTATCGTTATATACATGGTAAACAATGAACGGTGAAAAATTCACCATCGACGATAAATAGTTGCATGTATTAATAGTAAACGTTGTAACTTAAAAAAAAAAAAAGTGTACGTTGTAACTTGGATCGATGTAATCTCAAAATTACTTATCAATGAAGTATTTCTTTAGCACCAATCCGTAGTACTTTAAATATAACTTGGATCGATTCATGGCCTTCTGGTATCTCGGGGATTCATTGACCTTGGTATTACTAGTTGTGCCACTGTCGCAGATGTGATGGACTCATCTAGGCGCCGAATTCATANTAAAAAAAAAAAAAAGTGTACGTTGTAACTTGGATCGATGTAATCTCAAAATTACTTATCAACGAAGTATTTCTTTAGCACCAATCCGTAGTACTTTAAATATAAGTATATAACTTGGATCGATTCATGGCCTTCTGGGATCTCGGGGATTCATTGACCTTGGTATTACTAGTTGTGCCACTGTCGCAGATGTGATGGACTCATCTAGGCGCCGAATTCATCGGATCAACTTACTAAATCAAATTGAAGAGGCTATAACCACAGTTCGCTTGAAAAGAAGTAAGGAAGCAGATAGATCACTTTGGAAATTCAACGATGAGAGTTTCAAACCCAAGTTCTCTTCACGTCACACTTGGCGACAGATCCGTGTGTCTTTTCCTGATTGTGACTGGTCCAAAGGAGTTTGGTTTCAGTTCTCAACTCCAAAGTACGCGTTTATCACATGGTTAGCTTTCCATGATCGTTTAGCAACAGGGGACAAGCTCCGGTCATGGAATGCGAGTTCACAAACGGCCTGCATTTTTTGTGGTGAAGACACGGAGACAAAACACCATTTGTTTTTCTCATGTCCTTACTCATCGCAGGTTTGGTCTGCACTTGCTCGAGGCTTACTTCAGACACGGTACACATCAAGTTGGACATCCATTGCTCCTCTTCTGTTGGATACCAATCAGCCTAAGCTCCAAACATTCACTCTGCGCTATGTGTTCCAAATAACAATATATAGTCTATGGCGGGAGAGGAATGGAAGACATCATGNACATCCATTGCTCCTCTTCTGTTGGATACCAATCAGCCTAAGCTCCAAACATTCACTCTGCGCTATGTGTTCCAAATAACAATATACAGTCTATGGCGGGAGAGGAATGGAAGACGTCATGGGATTCACCAACTCCAGCCCAAGTACTAATACGGATTATAGACAAACATGTTGGTAATCAGTTTACTACACTTCGTGAAGCCGGGAAGTTCGAGGAAGGCCTCCACTACTGGTTTTACACTAGGAATGTCTAATATGTTGCTTTATGTATCCTAAAAACTCAGAAAATACTCTCAAACTACTGTAGCATTTATTGCAAAAACGATTTTTTGGTGAATAAATTTTACATTCATACAAAAAAAATATAATTCTGTCAAAACATTGGTACAAAGACTGTATATGTGTGTGGGTTGGAGCTGAATTTTGTTTATCATGTGTTAACCAATCAGAATGTAACATGTGGGATTCGAGCTCACAAAAGGCCTCACGAAACTTGATTTTATGTATGATCAGTCTTTCCAGAGATTTCCTGAACTAACAAGAACGAGAAGCTAGTAGTAGAAACCGCATAATATTGTGGTTGGTTAAGGTTTTAATATGATCTTACACCATATTTGAAATTTTATTCTTAAATAATGTGCATGATAAAAATAAATAATGTATTATTCTGCAGATTATAGATGCAAAGTTTATTAGAAATTCTAATATATTATACGTAGAACCGTCCACCATGATAGTATTTGTTATAGATAAAACTATTTATCATAGATTCGGTGCATATGGACATATGTGTTGTAGAGAGAATAGTTTGTCGTAAAATTGTGTTAGAATCATATGTGGAGTTATTCACTGTGTTCCAAGTATTAGATTTGTTAGATATATTATTTGTAGTAGTATAATTAGATCATATATTTTGATGATTTAATAGACGATAAAAAAGAGTTTGCATAACTTTTAAATTAAAACATGACACATACTTTCAAGACACTAAATAATTTAAGAAAAATTAATAAATTATATAACAAGAATTTTATTTAAAACAACCAAAAATCACATTAAGAATCTCTGATTTTAACGGATAGAAGCATCTAACTATCTTTATGCTCCGCTAGAGTTTGGCTTCTTTTTGCTTTTTTCTTGTTCTTGCTTTTCTTCTTTGGTCGGCCATATGTGTTGTTCGGAGCATGAGTGATCGGGTTACCCAAATAAAAAAGCTTACCCGCTAAACATCACACATATGTGTAGACAACATACTTGTTGGGCCTGGGGCTGAGCCGTTTTCGTTTGGGCTTATGAAATCCCAAATAAAACTAGTCGCAAAAAGAAAGCAGAAATGGAAGAAGAAGATGATTTGGAAGATTCAAGAAGCAACAGAGAATCCCCTGGTGAGAATTTGGAAGATGATGATGAAGACATAATAGGAAATGTCTCTACGGAAGAAAGAACACAGAACGGAAAAACGGTCAACGATTGTCCTTCTGAAGACTATATTCAAACAGGAGGTGGGTTCTGTGCAGATGAAGCTGAAGCTGAGATTGGAGATGCTCATTTGGAAGATAAAGCTACCGATGATTCTGTGTAGATGAAGATGAAACAGCAGAGGATGATACAGAGATGTTAGAGAGTGNTGTGCAGATGAAGCTGAAGCTGAGATTGGAGATGCTCATTTGGAAGATAAAGCTACCGATGATTCTGTGTAGATGAAGATGAAACAGCAGAGGATGATACAGAGATGTTAGAGAGTGAAGAAGGACAAAAGAAAGATAAACGTGGAAGTGAAAAAGATAATAATGTATCATTAGAGAAAAATGTTAAGATTGATTTTGGGCATTCTTCAGTTGGAGGCTTAAGTGCTATGCCTTAGTATATGGTAAAAGTAGGGGGCTAGTAAAAATGTTTAATGATTTGACAAAATTAACAATGTGATCAATATACTAAGTGATGTTATACATACTAGTTTAGCATATGTTGATTAGTGATTCTTTTTATACGTACTCTAGTTTAGCATATGTTTAAGTATCCATTCGAGTTCGGTTTGAATTTTCCGGGTCTTCAAATATTCGGATTTAGGGATAAAGTACCCATTCGGGTATTATATCTTTTTGGGCCGGGNGTTATACATACTAGTTTAGCATATGTTGATTAGTGATTCTTTTTATACGTACTCTAGTTTAGCATATGTTTAAGTATCCATTCGAGTTCGGTTTGAATTTTCCGGGTCTTCAAATATTCGGATTTAGGGATAAAGTACCCATTCGGGTATTATATCTTTTTGGGCCGGGTTTGGTTCCGTTCTTTTCGGTTTTGGTTTAGATCAGATTTTATCTGAAATCTGAAATTATCTGAAGTTACCCGAAAACAACTATTGAAAAGTACCCAAAAATATTCAAAATATCTGAATTATTCAAAAATCTAAGTAAAAAAAAAACTCAAACAACCCAAAAATATCTAAATTACAAAGAAATTGTAAAAAAAACTTTGCAAACTATTTAAAAGGCCAACAAAATATCCAAAATTATGTAAAAGTGGTTAATTTGTTAGTTAAATTCAGATTTTTTCAAATATCTATTCGGGTTTGGGTTCATATCAAGTTTTTTTTTTGGGATATTTGAAGTACCAGTTTGTAGNGTTATACATACTAGTTTAGCATATGTTGATTAGTGATTCTTTTTATACGTACACTAGTTTAGCATATGTTTAAGTATCCATTCGAGTTCGGTTTGAATTTTCCGGGTCTTCAAATATTCGGATTTAGGGATAAAGTACCCATTCGGGTATTATATCTTTTTGGGCCGGGTTTGGTTCCGTTCTTTTCGGTTTTGGTTTAGATCAGATTTTATCTGAAATCCAAAATTATCTAAAGTTACCCAAAAACAACTATTGAAAAGTACCCAAAAATATTCAAAATATCTGAATTATTCAAAAATCTAAGTAAAAAAAAACTCAAACAACCCAAAAATATCTAAATTACAAAGAAATTGTAAAAAAAACTTTGCAAACTATTTAAAAGGTCAACAAAATATCCAAAATTATGTAAACGTGGTTAATTTGTTAGTTAAATTCAGATTTTTTCAAATATCTATTCGGGTTTGGGTTCATATCAAGTTTTTTTTTTGGGATATTTGAAGTACCAGTTTGTAGGATATGTTTAAATATTTTCTAAAGTTTAGATAGGATATTTCGAATTGGGTTCAGTTCAGATTTTTGGGTGCGGATGTATATCAAAGCTTGTTGAATACCTTTCTCAGATTCAAGAACATGGAGCTATTGTTGATGATGATGTTGATGTTGATGATGTAGCAACGGATACTAATACCCAAGTAACTGAGCCACCTTCAGGTATTATCAGAGATGATATCGAGTCAATGGCTACTTACACTTCCAAAAAATGCTTTGTGGTTGAGAGGATGATGAGGCAGTCTAAAGATGCAAGATACAGCTTTATGCGGAGGTCTGATCCCTTTCATGCTTTTTACGAGCAGAAGCTTACTGAATACCATTCTCGAAATCAACAAGGAGGACCTACTTGGAATTATGATACAACTGCTACTATTGAGCTTACAAAATACTTTTCTTGGATTCAACAAGACGAGCCTACTGATTACCAGCGGAAGCTTACCGAATTTCTTTCTCGGTATTAACAAGACCGAGCTAATCAGGATGATGAAGTTGTTGCTATTGATTCACATGATGCACAATCTGATCTTGCCAAATACTTTTTTCGGATTCAACAAGACGGACCTACTGATTACCGGTGAAAGCTTACCGAATTCCTTTGTCATTATCAACAAGACCGAGCTAATCAGGATGATTGTTAGACAACAAGAAGTCACTTGACACTACAATGTGTGTATGTGTGGGAGAAAGACAGATGTGAACAAGTCTTGTTGTTGCATGGAAAAGTCTGCCAAAGCAATTGGTGAGATGCGATCTTTCAATTTTATAT
>OVBW01001475.1:875-14227 GCA_900406355.1 Erysimum pusillum | reverse complement strand
AGAAGAAGAAGAAGAAGATTATAAAGACGGAGATAAAAAACGGGGATCCTAAAGAAGATGTTGAGGCGAGAATGGGACAAGGGTTCACACCTAGAACACAAGTAGTTGGAGAAGATGACATTGCAGAAAATGAGACAAAAGTGGATGAATTTGAAGCAGATGAGGTAGATAAGATACATGAACTGGTTGAGAAGAAGGAAGACGAAGGAGAAAAAGCTAAGGTGAGAAGACAACGTGAAGACAGAAGCTTAATAAAGCTTCAAGAGAATGAAGAACAACATTCTAAGGGACAAAAGCCACACAGGGAACAAGAAAAGATCAAAGAATTGGTGGAAGAGAAAACTCCAAGGGCTGCAGAGACAGATAAAAGGAATAATATTCCGAAACCAGTTCAAGAAATTGAAGTACCAGAGGTGGATACGTTAGGGAAAACAGGTGATGAAGGAAAAGAAGGAAAAGAGAAGCAGAACATTGTAAACAAGGAGATAAAAAATGGAGATGCCGAAGAAAAAATTGATGCGAAAATGGGCGAAATATTCGAACCAAACATCGCAGATACTGCGGTGAAATCTGAGGACTTTAAATGTGATAAATTAGAATCAGATGAGGTAGACAAGATACAACAATTGGTTGAGAAGAAGAACAAGCAAGAGGAAAAAGCTAAGGTTGGAGCACAAAGTGCAGATATTAGCTTAACAAAGCTTCAGGAGGTTGGAGAACAACAATTTCAGGGACAAAAGCGACACGAAAAACAAGAAGAGATTAAAGAATTGGTAAAAGAGCAAGCTCCAGAGGCAGAGACAAATCTAGGGGATGATAATCTGAAACCAGTTCAGGAGGCATGTGAGGGAAAACACAAGATACAAAAACATTTCCTAGAGGAAACAAAGAATCAGCCAGAGAAGTACAAAGAGAAAATTATGGAGGCGGGGAAAAAGACTGGTGATGCTGGCTCAAGAAAGGTTCAAGAAATTATTAGACAACAAGAGTTGGATGAACCAGCAAGATTAGATAAAAAAAGCAAGACCCGAGAATTGGTGAAAAGCAAAACAAATGCTGAAGAGAAAGAAATTGCAGGGACAGAAACAAAAGAGCAAGAATCAGATAGACCAAAAATACTCAGGGAACAAAAAAATATCCAAGAAGTAGCTGAAGATAAGGAGGACAAAGAATTTGCAGAGAAGAAAACAAAATTTGGTGATGATGATGATATTTCAAGAAAAGTTCAAGATATTGAACAAAGAGATTCAGATGCAATGAAGGGACAAGAAGAAAAAGATATGATTCAAGAATTAGTACTGGAAGAAAAGGTAAGTGATGGCAGCAAAGGAATCATCACAGTGGCGGAGAAAAAAGCTGAGAATGATGAGTCAAAAAGAGTTCAAGAGATAGACGAACAACAATCGCATGAAGAAGATATATCTGGCAAACAAGAGAAACTTCTAGGAGGAGAAACAAGTGGTCGTGCAGAAGTTGAAGATGTGGAGAACAAGAAGAAAACAACAGAGACAGAGAAAAGAATCCAGGATAGAAGGAAAGAAGCTCAAGAGATTGAAAAGAAAGATTCAGATGTATCTAGAAAATATATTAAAGGTACCATGATCCAAGAAAAGGAGGAAACTATAGGAATTGGTCGAAATGAACATAAAGAAGAGAAGCAGCTGGACGAAGCTGATAGACCTGAAAAGATAACAGGTATGATAGAACAAGAATTGGTTCAATTTGAGCAAGACAATGTTGAAGATGGAGAAAAGACTCAGGAACCGGTGAAAGAGAAAATGAAGGATTGGGAAGAAGAAGAGGGCAGTGAAGAATCAAAGACCAAAACCGATGATGATGATGTTGTAAGAAAGGTTCCAGGTATTAATGAACAGGAGTTGTATGAGCCAAGAAGGGAACATGTAAGCAAGATTAAAGAATTGGTAGAAGAGAAAACAGGTGATCATGAAAAACAACAAGAGAAGGAAATTGCAGAGCCGGAAATAGAAGCTGAAGGGGGTAGCTTAAGAAAGGTAGACGGCATTGAAGAACTGGATTTGCATGAACCGAAGATACACAAGGAACGCGATAAGACCCAAATAACTGGGGCAGAGGAACCAAGTGGTCAAGAGGAGGAGAAAGTTGTACAGTCTATGACAATTGTAGGAGGAGAAAATTACAGTGAAGAACAGGAGTTGCATGAACCGAATGTACACAAGGAACGCGATAAGACCCGAATAACTGAGGCAGTGGAACCAAGTGGTGAAGAGAAGGAGAAAATTGTAGAGCCTATGACTATAGCAGAGAAGGAAAATTCCGTAGATGTTCAAGAGATTAAGAAAGAACGACCTGACAAGCCAGAGAGCCATGAGAAACGATACAAAATTCAAGAAGTGGTGGAAGCGGAACATAATGACCAGAAAGAAGAACAACAAGAAGAAAAAGTAATGGACAAGGCAAAACAGGACAATAAGGAAGAGAGCTCAAAAAAGATTCAAGAAGTTGAACAACAGGAACATGATGAATTGAAGAGATCTATGATACAAGACAAGATGCAAGAAACAGAGGAAAAAGACAGAACCAGAGCAAAGGAAGAGAATGAGATTGTGGAGAGGACAAAAACTAAAGAAGCTAGCTTGAGAAAAGTTCGAGATGATGAAGATTCGGAGTTGCGTAAACCTTATAAGAGACAAAAAGAAGACAAGATCCAGGAACTAGTGGAAATGGGAACAAGTGATTACAGAGATAAAGTCAAAAAACAAGATGAGGACAGTATATTAAAAAGCCAAGAGGATTCAAATGAACTTGAGAGACACGCTGAGCAAAAAAACATTCCTCAATTGGTGGAAGAAAAAAAAGTGGAAAACATTGCTGACCTAGGGGGAACAATGGAAGATGACAGTTCACGCAAGTTTCATAAGTCTGAAGAAGGAAAATCAGATGAAGATTGGACACAAGAGGAGCGAGAAAAGAGAAAAGATTTAGTTAAAGAGGAGCAAGAAGAAAAGGTTATTGCCAAGGCAGAACTGAAAACTGAGGAAGAAAGCTCAAAAAAGGGTCAAGAGATTGAAAAACAAGAATATGATGAATTGAAGAGATCTATGGTTAAAGACAAGATGCAAGAAACAGAGAAAAAAGACAAAACTAGAGCGATGGATGAGAATGAGATTGTGGAGAGAAGGCCGAAAACTAAAGATGGTAGCTTGAGAAAGATTCAGGAAGGTGAAGATCCAGAATTGAGTAAACAGAAGAGACATGGGAAAGAAGACATGATCCAGGAGTTAGTGGAAACGGAAATAAATGATCACAGAGGAAAAGTCAAGAAAAAAGATGGAGATGATATCTTAAGAAGCCAAGAGACTGGAAAACTTGATTTAGGTGAACGTGAGAGACATAGTAAGCAGAGAAAGATTCATCAATCAGTGGAAGATAAAAAAGGAGAAGGAATAATGGAGAGCATTTCCGAGCCAGGTGGGAAAATGAAAGGTGATACTTCAGACAAGTTTCATGGGTTTCAAAAGCAAAAATCATATAAAGATTGGAAACATGAGGAAAGTGAAGAGATCAAAAATTTAGTTAAAGACGAAGCAACTGATCTCAAAGATAACCACACAAGAGGAGAAAGAGAACATGAAGAAGAAAGATATGAGAAAGTTGTAGTGACTAAGACAAAAGTTGGAAATGAGATCAACAAAAAGGTTGGTGAGGATAAAAAAGAACCAGAATCAGACAAACAGGAGCGATACGGGAAACTAGACAAGTCGGAAGAAGTACTTCAAAGAGAGGGAACGAGTGACCGCGAAAAGGAAGAAGACAACCTAGTGGATGATTTTACCACAAAGATTCAAGAAACTGAAAAAGAAAAACTACATGAATTGGAGATTCACGAGAAACAAGCTATAGTCCCCAATGTTGTGGAAGACGACCGAGGGGATCAAGAAGATGAAGAGGTAGAGAAAGCTGCAGCTGTAGTGGCAAGCAATAAGAACGGAAGTTCAAGAAAAGTTCAAAAGATTGTAGAAGAAGAAGAACGAGAAGAATCAGAAAAACAGAAGGAACAAAACACTATCCCTGAAACAAGTAGTCCTGATGTGAAAGAAGAAGATCATGAAAGAGTTGCTGAGAAAGAGACAAAAGAGGAGGCTCCCAACACAAGAAGTGTTCGAGAGACAAAAGAGCTAGAAGCACATCATGTCCATGAACTTGAAGGAAAAACAGAGAATTTCAAAGATGATGATGGAGAAGGGAGGAGAGGAGAGAATGGCAAACAAGGAAAGACTGTTGAGACTATGTCACACGAAAGGTTTACATCAAAAAGTGACGATGATATTGTGAGAAAGATTCCAGAGACCAAAGTGCAAGAACCAAATGAAAATAAAAATCAAGAACGGAAAGGCAAGATTGAAGAAGTGGAAAAACGAGATCGAGTAAATGAAGATGAAGAAAAAGCAAAGGCAGAGACAGAGACAAAATTCAATGAAGGTAAATCAAGAAATTTTGAAATGTCTAAAAGGCTGGAATTGGATGAATCAGAATTCCACGAGGAGCAGAAGAAGATTCTGAAACCATTGGAAGAGAAATCAAATGCACCTAAGAAACAAAAAGAAGGAGATGTGAAAATTGCAGAAGAGGAGATGCAAGATATGATTGACAACAGAGTTAATGAACAAGAGATTAGAGGACAAGAACCATATGAGCTTCTAAAACATGGAGAGCATGACAAGATCCCAGACTATCATAGAGAAAAGGAAAAGGGAATGAAGCTGAGGGAAATTGAAGAGATGAAGAGAACAACTGATGATGTTAGCTCAAGAAAAGTTCAGCAAATTAAAGATGAATTAGAGAAACATCAGAAACCAAGTGAGATCCCAGAAAAGCATAATATTCAAGAATCAGTGGAAAAAACATCACAGGAACGCGGAGAAGAAGAATTGAATGAAGGGAGAAAATATAAGGCAGTGCTCAAGACAGAAACTGTGGATTTAAGCAAGTCTCAAGATGTTGAAGAAAAGAGATCAGATCAGCCTGAGGGATATGCAGTACAAGAACTAATGACTGAAGAGGATGGAAAAGAAGAATATCATATAAGAGAAGGAGAGCAGAACAAGAAGGCAAAGAGAATTCTGCAGTTGGAGTCGAAAGCTAATGGTGATAGCTCAGAAAAGAATAAGAGTGAAGGACACGGATCAACGGGACTGAGAGAGCAAAGCGAAGATAAAGAAGCAAAGGAAGGAAACAGAGCAGGGGCAGTATGGAGAGAGGGAGAGACACAAATCAGAGATGATGACTTTGGAAAGGTAAGAAAGAGTGAAGAACTAGACAAGAAGAAATCGTTTGTGGTAAAGGACACAGGTGGTAAAGCAGAAGAGAACATGATTCAAGAGACAAAGAGAAGAGATGATAGCTCAGGAAATAAGACTCAAGAAAATAAAAAACAAGAGTCTCATGAACAAAACAAATATGAGGAGGAGGTTGTTGGAAAAGCAGAGACAATAGATGAATATGATAGTTCAAGGAAGATTCACGAACACGAAGAACGAAAGCCGGATGAAATGAGTGAAAGAATTGTAGAAGAGGAAACAAGCGATGATAAAGAAGGCAAAGAAGGAAGCAGAGCAGGGGCAGTACTGGGAGAGGTTCAGACAAAAATTGGAAAGGTAAGAGAGATTGAAGAACAAGAGCAAGACAAGAAGCAATCAGTGGAAGCGGACACAAGTGGTAAAGCAAAAGAGGATAGGAATCAAGAGACAAAGAGTGCAGATCATAGCTCAAGAAAGAGGACTCTAGAAAATGAAAACCAAGAGTCTCATGAGAAAAAGAGAAATGAAGAGGATGGTAAGGAAGATAAAGAAACTGCAGAGGTAGAGGTTCCAAGAAAGTTGAAAGAGATTGACAAACGAGAATCAACAAAAATGGTGGAAAGACATGCAAACCAAGATAACATCCAAGAATTGGTGGAAGAGAAATTGAACAACCAAAAAGGCGAAGACAAGAAGAGCATGATTACGGAAGTCTTGAAACAAGCTGAAGACGGTGAATCGATAGGACCTGAAGCACTGAGGAAACAAGACAAGAGCAGTGAACAAAGATTAAGAGATATCCCCAAAGATGAAGAAATTGCAAAGACAGAAACAAAAAGCAAGGATAATGAATCGAGAGAGATTATTCACCAGATCAAAGAAAAAGATACAAGTAAACAAGAGAGACTTAAAGAACAAGGAAGGATCAAAGAATTGGTGGAAGACAGGACACATTTTTGCAGAAAACAAGAGAACAGAGAAACTGAATTTGAAGATGGTAGCTCGAAAACGTTTCAAGAGTTAGACAAAGAAGAATCAAACGAAGCCGGAAGAGATGAGAAAGGAGACAGGATCCAAGAACCGGTGGATAGGGAAACAAGTGAAGATGACGAAGAAGAATTAGATATTGAATTTGAAGATGAAGAAGAAGACTGGGAAGCTGAAGTAATTCAAGAGGCGGATCCAGATGAAGATAATGAAAAAATTAGACAGATAAATAGAATCAGACTAGGATTCCGGTTAGTCGGAGGATCAACATTGTTTATGTCACTTATAGTCATAGTTATTAGTTTCATTCGTTCCAAGAGAAAAATAAGATGTTACAAGTTCTAACCAAAGTAAAGCAGAATATCATCTTTTTACTTTTATTCAGATTTTCCATTGAAAATGAGATCAAGATCCATACAACTTTTATTACCATGAGACGGCTCAGCCTCTTTATAGAACACAAGAAGAAACAACTTACAACTTTAAGCCTGTTTAGAGAACTCAATGACCCACAAATGATATGCACGGCATACAAAGTTGCAATGCGGAAAACCCGAATTCGCAGCCATAGCTGCATACTCGGCCCTCGACCTCTCTTTGCCTCCAGATAATTGTGTGAACATCAACGAATCCATATCAAAGGCAATGTTCGATTGTACATCACTAATCTCTGCTTCATCCGGAGCAACTATCTCCATGACAATCACTTTCCCATTCTCCGGTAATGCTTTCCAACAATTCTTGAGAATCTTTTCACAGTCTTCATCAGTCCAATCATGAAGTATACGCTGTAAAAACATATAACAATCCAAAAAAAAAAAAAGAAACACTTAAGAGAAGTATTAACATACTAGAGCAGAGTAAGGTTAAGGTTTTTGGTTAGGTCTTAATTTCAAGAGAATAGCATCANGCTCAGGAAATAAGACTCAAGAAAATAAAAAACAAGAGTCTCATGAACAAAAGAAAAATGAGGAGGAGGTTGTTGGAAAAGCAGAGACAATAGATGAATATGATAGTGCAAGGAAGATTCACGAACACGAAGAACGAAAGGCAGATGAAATGAGTGAAAATTTTGCAGAAGAGGGAACAAGCGATGATAAAGAAGGCAAAGAAGGAAACAGAGCAGGGGCAGTATTGGGAGAGGTTCAGACAAAAATTGGAAAGGTAAGAGAGATTGAAGAAAACGAGCAAGACAAGAAGCAATCATTGGAAGCGGACACAAGTGATAGCTCAAGAAAGAAGACTCTAGAAAATGAAAAACAAGAGTCTCATGAGAAAAAGAGAAATGATGAACGAGAAAAGAAGAACCTGGGACTGGTGGAGAAGAAAACAAACTGTTACAGAAGTGAAGAGGATGGTAAGGAAGATAAAGAAATTGCAGAGGCAGAGGTTCCAAGAAAGTTGAAAGAGATTGACAAACGAGAATCAACTAAAATGGTGGAAAGACATGCAAACCAAGATAACATCCAAGAATTGGGGGAAGAGAAATTGAACAATCAAGAAGGTGAAGACAAGAAGAGCATGATTACGGAGGTCTTGAAAAAAGCTGAAGACGGTGAATCGATAGGACCTGAAGCACTGAGGAAACAAGACAAGAGCAGTGAACAAAGATTAAGAGATAACCCCAAAGATGAAGAAATTGCAAAGACAGAAACAGAAAGCAAGGACAATGAATCGAGAGAGATTCACCAGATCAAAGAAAAAGATACAAGTAAACAAGAGAGACTTAAAGAACAAGGAAGGATCAAAGAATTGGTGAAAGACAGGACACATTTTTGCGGAAAAAAAGAGAACAGAGAAACTGAATTTGAAGATGGTAGCTCGAAAGCAATTCAAGAGTTAGACAAAGAAGAATCAAACGAACCAGGAAGAGATGAGAAAGGAGACAGGATCCAAGAAGCGGTGGATAGGGAAACAAGTGAAGATGACGAAGAAGAATTGGAAATTGAATTTGAAGATGAAGAAGAAGACTGGGAAGCTGAAGTAATTCAAGAGACGGATACAGATGAAGATAATGATAAAATTAGACAGATAAAAAGAATCAGACTAGGATTCCGGTTAGTCGGAGGATCAACATTGTTTATGTCACTTATAGTTATAGTTATTAGTTTCATTCGTTCCAAGAGAAAAATAAGATGTTACAAGTTCTAACCAAATTAAAGCAGAATATCATCTTTTTACTTTTATTCAGATTTTCCATTGAAAAAGAGATCAAGATCCATACAACTTTTATTACCATGAGACGGCTCAGCCTCTTTATAGAACACAAGAAGAAACAACTTACAACTTTAAGCCTGTTTAGACAACTCAATGACCCACAAATGATATGCGCGGCATACAAAGTTGCAATGCGGAAAACCCGAATTCGCAGCCATAGCATCATACTCGGCCCTCGACCTCTCTTTGCCTCCAGATAATTGTGTGAACATCAACGAATCCATATCAAAGGCAATTTTCGATTGTACATCACTAATCTCTGCTTCATCCGGAGTAACCATCTCCATGACAATCACTTTCCCATTATCCGGTAATGCTTTCCAACAATTCTTGAGAATCTTTTCACAGTCTTCATCAGTCCAATCATGAAGTATACGCTGTAAAAACATATAACAATCCAAAAAAAAAAAAAGAAACACTTAAGAGAAGTATTAACATACTAGAGCAGAGTAAGGTTAAGGTTTTTGGTTAGGTCTTAATTTCAAGAGAATAGCATCACCTCTTGGAACATCTACAAACATGTCTCCAGCCACATGTTCCACATTAGGAAGAAGCTTGTGTCAAAGCACAAGTTAGATCAAAATTACACAAGTTAGATCAAAATTGATACCCTTAATCTTTGGATACTTTGAAGTAACAAAGCCTAGTGTGTGAAACCGAGCTCGATGGCGGCTTTGAAAACCATTGGGAAGGTTGCACAATTGGCTAGCCTAACCGCTGTCAAACCAAGCTCGGTATCATCACCGGTTTGAGGAATTAGGTCTTCCATTCTTGTGTGTTGATATTGCTTTCTTCTCCGCCAAGGCACTGTTTTAGATCAAAAGATACAAAAACGAAGGAGGTCTTGTATCTCCTTTTAAAGACGAAGCTTATAGTCTCATCATCTCTATAATCATTTTATTGTAACTATTTTGATGTAAAGATACTATTAATGAGTAAAATTTTAAAAATATGAATTAAACTTTCTTTATTTGGAGTATATTACACCATCCCCCACACGACTTGTAGCTTTGTGTTAGTCAGAGAACTTCACATCTTCACTGAATTAATGTTCAAACGNCACCGGTTTGAGGAATTAGGTCTTCCATTCTTGTGTGTTGATATTGCTTTCTACTCCGCCAAGGCACTGTTTTAGATCAAAAGATACAGAAACGAAGGAGGTCTTGTATCTCCTTTTAAAGACGAAGCTTATAGTCTCATCATCTCTATAATCATTTTATTGTAACTATTTTGATGTAAAGATATTATTAATGAGTAAAATTTTTAAAATATGAATTAAACTTTCTTTATTTGGAGTATATTACACCATCTCCCACACGACTTGTAGCTTTGTGTTAGTCAGAGAACTTCACATCTTCACTGAATTAATGTTCAAACAGACATCACCTTGATTTGCCCACTTTTTTCTTCTTACCAACTGATTTTTTATTTGGCTGTTAATGGCAACATTCATTTGGTGGAATCAGTTGAATTTTTATAGAATTGGTTGAAAAAATTGACAACACATCATATGGGTACAATTTACCAATTTTCTTCTGGAAAGGGAGAATTTGTTATAAAAAAAGCTAAAGGTGGCTTAATTTGTGAAAAACTTTGAGGAAAAAGAAAAAAAGATTGGAACATGGTAGAGATGTATCGAAATACATTGTAATAGTTTCGTGAGTTGTGATCCGTTGTCAATTTACCTATAAAAAATAAAAATAAAAATTTCGAACTTCGTTATTTATTATAATCTTTTGCAATTTTTAACATATATAGATCGATCTTTTTTTTTTTCTTTTTTTGCAATCAATTTAAGAATTTTGTTTTTANGCATGGTAGAGATGTATCGAAATACATTGTAATAGTTTCGTGAGTTGTGATCCGTTGTNCATCATATGGGTACAATTTACCAATTTTCTTCTGGAAAGGGAGAATTTGTTAAAAAAAAAGCTAAAGGTGGCTTAATTTGTGAAAAACTTTGAGGAAAAAGAAAAAAAGATTGGAGCATGGTAGAGATGTATCGAAATACATTGTAATAGTTTCGTGAGTTGTGATCCGTTGTCAATTTACCTATAAAAAATAAAAATAAAAATTTCGAACTTCGTTATTTATTTTTTTTTAACATATATAGATCGATCTTTTTTTTTTTTTTGCAATCAATTTAAGAATTTTGTTTTTGAGAATATAAACCAAAAATGTAAAGACTCACGCAATTTTACGAGTTACCTAGATTAATTAGGGTACGTAGATCTCGTGGTGGACCACAACTCCAACTATGAATCAATGTTGCAGGTTCTCTCAAGATAGAAGAAGGTTACAATTTACAAGTTTGAAAAGAAGACGCACGGTTAAGAGTTAAGACGTACCGCCTTANAATTAGGGTACGTAGATCTCGTGGTGGACCACAACTCCAACTATGAATCAATCTAATCAATGTTGCAGGTTCTCTCAAGATAGAAGAAGGTTACAATTTACAGGTTTGAAAAGAAGACGCACGGTTAAGACTTCAGAGTTAAGACGTAACGCCTTTGTTTTCTTCCTTCAAGGGCTTTTTAACAACCTCTATTAGTCCGAGTGGGCTGGGCTTGTCTTCGGCTAACTCCCGAAGCCCATATGGTCAACATCTGAGAAGCCCGTCTGGAACACATTAATAATACAACTCAGAACCAGCTCAATTCCAATAACCGGAGTCCAGAAGCGACTCGAAGAACAATCTGAACCAGCCAAATGTTTAATAATAATTGGCGCAACGTGATATTTTAATCCTAAAAGAAAAGCACACAATCACCTAACCCTTAATCATTTATTTTGTTGAATACAATCACCTAACGCTAATCAAGGAGGTTAGATAGTCATTTGCTATATATCAAGAAGGCTAGATAGTCATTTGCTACCTCCGTTCTCAATAATGGCACTAAATGTAATCAAGAGCGTACGAGTCAGCCCAGCTACCGACTCGACACAAGACTCAGTCAACTCCTTGAATCTCCCTTTGACCTTCTTCGACTTACGGTGGATCAAATTCCACCCTAACAAACGAGTCATCTTCTACAGACTTCCCGAGTCATCACGCGAGTCATTCCACTCTCTAATCCTCCCAAAGCTCGAGCTCTCACTCTCCCTTGTCCTCCGCCACTACTTCCCGCTCGCAGGCCACCTCACGTGGGAGCCACAAGATCCAAAGCCATGCATCGTCGTCACCGAGCATGACACGGTTTCGCTTACCGTCGCAGAGACCGACGCCGACTTCTCCTTTGTATCCGGCAATGAACTACGTCCGGTGACCGCGTTCCATCCTCTTGTACCCGAGTTAACGGTCTCTGATGACTCGGCGTCCGTGCTTTCCTTGCAAATCACGTTGTTCCCGAACCAAGGATTTTGCATCGGCATTACGTCACTCCACTCTGTCCTTGACGGTAAGACGTCAACGATGTTTATCAAATCATGGGCTCATCTTTGCAGATTACAAGAAGAAGCCACGGCTTTTCCTCTTTTACCGGATGATCTAACTCCAAGTTTCGATCGTACGGCCATCAATGTTCCAAGTGGACTTGAGTCGAAGATGATGGAACTCTTGTCATATCTCTCAGTAGACAGCGACAACTTTAAAACCCTAAAGCCCCCTCCCATCAAGGAGATAAGCGCCGACGTTGTCCGTGCCACGTTCGAGTTAACTCCCAAGAATATAGAGAAACTCCGGGAGCGAGTACTCAAGAACGACTTGTCTCGCTCTCCGCTTGAGCTTCACTTGTCAACCTTTGTCATTGCGTATGCTTACGCATGGACGTGCTTGGTGAAAGCGCGTGGAGGCGAAGCGAATAGACCGGTAAGTTTTCTGTTCACAGCTGACTTAAGGCATCGGTTAGACCCGCAAGTTCCAGCCACATATTTTGGGAACTGCGTGTTTCCGATAGGTTGGTTTCATTACGAAGCTGGAACGTTTTTGGGAGAAGATGGTTTTGTTAAAGCAGTCGAGATTCTAAGTGATGCGGTAAAAGGTTTGGGTTCGCGAGGGATAGAGTCACTCTTCGAGTCCTACGTGGAGGGAACGAAGAAAATAAAACAGGGTGCACAAATCGCATCGGTTGCAGGGTCGCCTCGATTAGGGGTATACGGGTCGGATTTCGGGTGGGGTCGACCCGTGAAGACCGAAGTTGTGTCTATTGATAGCAACGAAGCATTCTCTATCTCGGAGAGGAGGGATGAGTCAGGCGGTTTGGAGATGGGAGTATGCTTGAAGAAGAGTGAGATGAACAATTTTCTTTATTTGTTTAATAATGGCCTAAGCGATTAAGCTTTTTTAAAAACATTCTCTTATGTTATGAATATGTAAAATGATAAATGTAATGAATTATAATTCGGAGAAAAAAAGATACAATGTATGAGTAATGAACAGATAGGTTAAGTCCAAAGTCGATGTTTAGTCGAAATGTTCTAGAAACATATTGGTTCAAGTGTTCAACACGTCAACTAATAGACCCCACTGGACAAAATTAGCGGCAGTTGAGTATTCTTCCAAGATTGGGTAAATGAGCCCACCCGAAGAAGCTTTGGTTTATCAGCCCAGTTTTTAAGGCCCGTTTCATTTCAGCCTATTTTGTTTCGGCAATATAAATTAGTCACAACGCCGTGACTCGTGAGCCCGTGGCCCGTGGCCCGTGGGTACTCCAAGCGACAAGAAGTCAGAGACAGAGAGTCCAATCTGAATTAGAGCTTTATTGACAAATGCAAAGATAGAAGATAAATAAATAGCTTATGGATTACTTCAAAACTACATTAAAATTTTATTTTATTTTATTTATTCGAGAATATACGTGAGAGAAAATAATGTGCTTTAAACCTTGCTCGACTAATGCTGATTCCAGTGACTAAACACCGCTCTCGCGC
>OVBW01001473.1:0-15637 GCA_900406355.1 Erysimum pusillum | reverse complement strand
CAACAGAGACGACGACGGAATCAACAACGCCTTTGATTTTAACCGACGGAGGAGGAGGAGGAAGGAGATCGGTGAGGAGACAAGGTTTAAGAGAAGCGGCGAGGTTACTAAGACATGCAAGTAGCGGAAGGATGATGATGAGAGAACCATCGATGCTTGTTCGTGAAACAGCAGCTGAACAGCTTGAAGAGAGACAAAGCGATTGGGCTTATTCGAAGCCTGTAGTGGTTTTGGATTTCGTTTGGAATCTTGCTTTTGTTGCTGTTGCTGCTGCTGTTTTGGTACTTAGCAGCGATGAGAAGCCTAATATGCCTCTTAGGGTTTGGATTATAGGGTATGGTTTGCAATGCTTGATGCATATGGTTTGTGTTTGTGTTGAGTATCGTAGGAGGAATAGGAGAAGAAGAAGAGATAGGAGTTCTAGATCTTCTGCTTCTTCTTCTTCTTCTATGGAGGAAGAAGAAGGTTTGGGTTTGAGTAGAAACTCAGAAGATCGATACTTGGAGCTAGGACAGTTAGAGAATGAAAACAACAGGTATAAGATTTAGTGCTTGTGATACAGAGATTGTGTTTTATGTGATGTGAATTTTGGCTAAAGTCAGTGTTTTCTGTAACCAGTTTTGCTAAGCATCTAGAATCTGCGAATACGATGATCTCATTTATATGGTGGGTTATTGGATTCTATTGGGTATCTTCTGGTGGCCAAGAGTTAGCACAAGGATCCCCTCAGCTTTATTGGTTTGTTGTTTCCTTCTCTCATATCTCTTGAATTCTCTGAGTGTTTAAAGAGTTCAATTTCCTTAAATTTGTTTGGATGTCTTTGTTTGTTTTTATAGGTTGTGTATAGTCTTTCTTGGTTTCGATGTGTTCTTTGTGGTTTTCTGCGTTGCATTGGCTTGTGTTATCGGCATTGCTGTTTGCTGCTGCTTGCCTTGCATCATTGCAGTTCTATATGCCGTAGCAGAACAGGTGACTTTATCGTAACCTCTTTTTTGCATTTTACCTCCAAGAAAGTTGAATTTGTTCCAATGAAAATCTGTTGAAATTTGAAAATGCAGGAGGGAGCTTCGAAAGAAGACATTGACCAACTAACTAAGTTCAAATTCCGAAAGGTTGGTGATTCTTTGAAACACAATACTGATGAAGAACAAGCACAAGGAGATTCAGGAGGAGTGATGACTGAATGTGGTACAGATTCACCTGTGGAACATACTCTTCCTCATGAGGATGCTGTAAGTAACACAAAAAATCACTCTTCTTTCTATTAGTAACCTGTAAACTCTGCATCTCTTGTTATGTTGTGGCTAGACTCTGTTTGGATATTGACAAACAAAACCGGATTTTGAATTTGTAAATTTGCAGGAATGCTGCATCTGTCTTTCAGCTTATGAAGACCAGACTGAGCTAAGAGAACTTCCTTGTGGCCACCATTTCCATTGCGGTTGTGTAGATAAATGGCTTTACATAAACGCTACTTGTCCACTCTGCAAATACAACATCCTCAAGAGTAGCAACTACGAAGGCGAAGGCGAGGAAGTCTAGAGCAGAAGAAGAAGAAAAAGAAACTTGCAAATATGCGAATCTGTATCATTAGCAGCTGAGGAACCCAAGACAAAGGGGTTCGACATTTGATCAATTTGTAGTTTTACATTGCTTGTGCTATACATATATATACATTTTAGTCTTTTCTTTTCTTGGTTCTGTATGTGATGTTGTTGAATCTTGTTAACATGTTTTGGTTCTTACTTGCTCAACAAGATAACAGAATCTTGTTTCTCTGCACCATCTCACTTATGCCATCTCGAATTAAGAATGTTTCTCCCATGACTTGATCCGTCCATAGCTTGCAATATTCAGATCGTTCATAGTAGAACTGTTAAAAATTACATATTTCTGTGGGAATTTGATACTTAACAGTCCAAGACAAGACTGAATTTGCATCTAAAACCAAAACAAAAGAAAAAACAAATGATTCTTTGTTTTACACAAAAATGAAATATTATGGAATGTTATATTTTATTAACCAATAGAGGACGAGTTCGATACAACTTTTTTTGAAGAGAGAAATAAAATAGATGCAGGAAAATAAAAGAACAACTATATATATTTTTTCCTTTATATCAAGTGGTGAAAAAAAAAAAAAAGCTTATTAAAAATAATAAAATCAAGGCTTTTTGTGGAAACCCCATGGATTCTTATGTGCCCAGTTCCATTGATCTCTGCACATCTCATCCACTCCATATTTTGCCCTAATATAAGAAAACACAAAAAATCAATCCTCTGTTCTTGAAATTCATGTTAAAATTCAATATACTTCTTATATCCATGAGCATGAAGATTGCATAAAAAATAAACATATTCAGTTCATATCCGATCAAAAAAGATTTAAAATGCGGAAATGGTATCGACTTACTTCCATCCGAGTTCTTTCTCAGCTCTCTCAGTTGAAGCATAAACAGCTGTTGCATCTCCAGCTCTTCTTGGACATAGCTTCATAGGGATTTTCTGCAAAACAAAATGTTTGTTTATAGCATTTTCCGACACCAAATCTTCGGTCTCGTTCGCACAAAATTCATTGTTGTAAATAAGAGAAAGGAAGAAGAAGAGAAGATTTACCTTGCCAGAAGCTTTTTCAAAAGCAGAGACCATTTCCAAGACGGAAGTTCCTTGACCAGTCCCAAGATTATAAGCAGTACAGCCTAAAGATCACACCAACACATACACAAATATTCTCAAAATCCTAATCTTGTCCATCAAATCAGAACCAAACCCTTTAAACAGTTTAATATGTCTTATGGAGTTTACCAATCTTTGAGTCTGAAAACAACTTGTTTAATGCAGCGACATGACCATCTGCTAAATCCATCACATGAATGTAGTCTCTGACCTGCAAATATATATTAGTTTATGAATCTATCATCAGAAAATTTATTCAAATCAAATTTTCGAATAAAGAAACATTATTATCGATGTTATACCGCGCTACCATCCTTGGTAGGATAGTCATGTCCAAATACATTGAGTTCAGGCAATCGTCCAACCGCAACTTGTTGGATATAAGGCATGAGATTATTCGGTATGCCCTTTGGATCTTCTCCAATTCTTCCGCTCTCGTGAGCTCCAACCGGATTGAAGTACCTCAGAAGAATTATCTTCCATTCTGGTTCCGCGGTGTGAATGTCTCTAGCTATTTCTTCAAGAAACAGCTACACAAATAGATCATCTTTTTTTCAAGATCACAGTCTTAACTTTCAAAATTATTGACTCAAAAACAGAACAAAAGACTAGATTCAAAGGTCATAGAGTTAATACCTTAGTACGACCATAAGGATTCATAGCCTTTAACTCAAAGTCTTCCACACATGGGACTATTTCAGGTTGGCCATAAACGGTTGCAGACGACGAAAACACCATCTGTATATAAATTCAAGCATCACAACAATTTGGTAACTAAATCAGAACAAGAAAGAAGGAAAAAGAAAACATATTTTCAAGAATGAAGGGTTTTGATCTCTAACCATTTTGCAGTTGTATTTGGCCATGGTCTCATATAGATTGATTGTTCCAACTAAGTTATTATCAAAGTAACGACGAGGGTTTGCAACACTTTCTCCCACAGCTTTAAGACCAGCAAAGTGAATCACAGCATCAAATCTGTTTTCCCTCACAAAAGAATCAGAATATCAGATATTAAATCAATTCACCTGAATAAAAAATTGCATAAATTCATTACTTTCACATTACCTCTGATTGGAAAAGAGTTTCTCAATATCCCCTTTGTTTCTTAGATCACCCTGAAATCAACCAAAACACCCAAAATCTTATATAACTTTCAAACAAATGAAAATTTAACAAAACCATAGATTACTAAACTATGATAACAGAGCAAATTCTTCAACTTTTATGAATTCACAAAGATAAAAATCGAAGCTTTTTTTTAAGGTACTGACCAGATTGAATTCAAGCTTGGTAGAGAGATCAGGACCAACAAGCTCCCTAACCCTATGAACAGCTTCAACAACAGAGTTATCAAGATTATCAATGATCGTAACCTTAAAACCCTGATTCAAAAGCTGAACAACAGTATGTGTTCCAATGAATCCAGCACCACCAGTCACCAAAATGTTCTGTTCCACAGAAGAACCCATTTTTTAAAATCCAAAAACCCAATTTCCCAAAATCCAAACTTTTTCCTTCACTATTTAAGAAAACTTGGCGGTTGAGCAAATCAAGAAGAGAGAGAGAGAGAGAGGGAGAAAAAAGTTATTGATCTGTTGCTTTCTTGTGAGTGGATAAGATAGACGCCGCAAAAGTGAAATTAAGGTTGAGAAATAAGAAAGCTTTTTTCTTTGTTGGTTTCTTGAATACGATGAGATGAGATGATCCGTGTCTTTGGAATTCAATTGGGGAGGGTTTATATAACTAAGGAGGAAAATGAACAAACTTTACAGCTTTTTTGACCAAATAAAAGATCTTGTTAGAACAAAAAGAGAGATGATTCATTTGCTATTTTTGGGATTAATGGATAACGAGTGATGACCAAATCCACGAGGATTAGAGGGAAAACAGGGGAATTTAAAGTTTGTTTGTTATCGATTTTGTTTCCTAATTTTTGTAAGATAATTAAGGATTTAGATTAGTCTTTTCTTTTTTGCCAACAAGGATTTAGAGAGTCATTTGTTTAATTGTGTTGATGCTTAGTCAACACTCAAAAGCTATTTTGTCATAATTTTATTTTATTTTCGTTTTTTAGTCGTAGGTCATTTATATTTAATATCGTCTTTCTACTTATTGGTTAATTATTACCTTAGTCGAAAACCTCTATTTCACTTAGAAGCTTTCAACTTCTCCTTTGCGTTGATTCTTCTAGCTCAACCTGAAGCTCGTTTTTATGATAAGTTTCACAAACCGAATAAGCAAATTCAAAAGACCAATATGTAATATATATTTGCCTTTGAGAGAAATTAAACACTATAACAGTCATTTACATGATTATAGTAACAAAAGTCACATTGTCACTTTAGTTTATTGTTTTTAGTGTTGAATACTTGAATTGAATTAGGAAGTCTTTAATTTAATAGGTTTGAAGCTTGGTTGCGCTAGACTACACTCATAGTGTTACTTTTAAGCTTTCAAAAATTGTAAGAAAACTGACTAACATATTGCATGGAAAATCTGTAATTATATTAGATTTTAAATCTCTAAAGTTCCAAAACAATACGTACCAAAAAGTTGCAAAAACTTACAAATTTTATAGAAAAATAAGGAGAAGTTACATATAATTTCATAAAGGTTGGACATATAAACAAGTCAAGAAGTGCGAATGAGCGATGTATAATTAGAGGCGATTATGAGACGGTTAGACACGAACCACCTTCTTGGTTAATGGTTACTAGCCGGAGGACGAGTGGAATTTTACTGTTGAAATAAGTGGTTGAAACATTTGTTTAGGCCATAAAGTTCACAACTAAACTATAGTTCATTCGCTTTTTTTCTCTCTCTAATATATTTTATATCTCTTCTTGGATCATTCTAAAAGAATCCAAACCTACGATATATTGATCCTATTAGCAAAAAAGCCAAACAAAAAAATTAGCATTAGCAATGTCATATATTTTTTAAGAGTTGGATACCTTTTTCTCAGGTTTTAGATGGTAGGAGAGAAACTTGGCCGATTCATGAAAGAAATAGTAGACCTTTAGCTTGGAAATGTTTTGGCTGATCATCAGAAGGATCCTTAGCTTCAAAGATGGTGAAATACATTATGGCAGCAGTGGCAGTCGTGTGAAGATTGGTTTTGATGAAATTCGCAAATTCATAATTTGTATTCTGTTTTTTAAACAAAAACAAAAACTAATCATAAAGAATAAAAAAAATCTGGTATCAGTGTAGATGATGAGAATTTAAAAGCAAAATCATAAGACGTCTCTTACTCTCTTTCATTGATGTAGCTACATGCTATCCGAGTTGGTTGCATGAGATTTTTGTCTAGGAAAGAATTGTTAACTTTGTGTAATGCTTTTTCTTTCTTGTTTTTTATACTCTGTTTTTTTTTTTCCTCTGTTTAGAGGTTAATTGTTGATAACTTGATATGGTGTTTATTTGGGCTTCTTTACTAAACTAGTTTAAAAAATGAATAATTATGTTGCAAACTCGCTTTAAAGTAATAGATAAAAGAACGATGTTATGTATAAAATATCGCAATTTTAACTTTCAAATTTGAAGCATCACTCACAATTCACAAACATGATTTCTTTTGGTTTAATTACTGACATGAGTTTTCTTACCAAAAAAAAAAAAAAAAAAAAACNATTTTTTTAAAAAAAAAAAAAAAAAAAAAAAACTGACATGAGTTACCATAAATTAGGACAAAAGAAAAAGTAACAACTGTGGCATTAATCCAATACAAATCAGCTTCGGTAACAACTTCTATAGCAGTAAGAAATTAATCTGAAGACTAGCAATACCCAACTAGATAAAACAAATGTCTTGTTAACCTTTTTCTCACTGAATACCAAGTATTGTAAAACATATAATATATTTATATTGATAGAACTGAAAACGATATTGATTTGACTAAACAATAATTATGAGGAGGTTCAAAGCAACGTTTAATTATTTACTAGTTATAATACTACTCGGTTCGGTTTGGTTTGATAGTTTATGTTCAATTCCTTAAAACATCTTTTATAATATAATATCAATAAGAAAAAAAAAAAGTAGAAAAGTGCACATTTTCGTAAAACAAATTAGGAATAAATCNAAAAAAAAAAAAAGAAAAAAAAAACCCCTTTTAAAAAAAAAAAAAAAAAAAAAAAAAAAAACTAGGAATAAATTGGTTTCTAAACAAAGTGCATTTTTTGAACTAGCTTGACAACTTCATCAATGTTTCCATCTTCCAACAATTTTTCTATAGATGAAAGTTAGACATCCCACTGAATTGGATTTGGTTCCTCGGTTATAAGAGGCAACAAGAATTAGGTACCTAAGGGCAACCATCGAAATCAATTATCTAAGTCGAGTATAGGGGAGCAAAGATCTAAAGAAAATCTATGAGATATCTCAAACATGGAAACATTTTTTAAAAATGTATGAAACCTCCAAGTCTCTTATGGACACATTCATCACGGTCGATGCCCGTAACCACCACCTTCGGGTGAAGGCACTGAACAAGTTTTAGAGATACAAAACTAGCCATCGGGAGTTGAAGGATTGTACCCAAAAAATTCTTCGTTAAAGTTCTTATCCCTGTAGTCCCAGATTTGATTGATCATAAGTTGCAACTGTGCCAATGAAAAAAAAAGGCGAGAAACTATAAGTATTAAACAATGGATTTTAAATATTGTAAGAAAACTGATTAACATTTTGCATGAAAAATCTGTAATTATATTAGATTTTAAATCTCTAAAGTTCCAAAATAATACGTACCAAAAAGTTGCAAAAACTTCCAAATTTTATAGAGAAATAAGGAGAAGTTACATATAATTTCATAAAGGTTAGACATGTAAACAAGTCAAGAAGAGCGATGTATGTTTTCTTTTTTTGATCTTATTGTTTCGGTTTTATTGTGTTATTAATTAGCTTTATAATTTTTGAAACAGGGGATAGATATCGATTTCTCATTCTTCCAGTTCCACTTTATTTTCAACTACCATTTTACTGATCTTGAGTCACATGAATTTGTTGAGGATTCAGAAACCACTAGAGAATGTTCGCAAGGCATACCGAAAGGATACCAATGAATTCGAGAGGCTCTCTCGAAATTCCCTTGATGACTACAATCACGAAAATGTGAGAACTAATCTATGCCTTGTCCTTGTGCTTTCTAATTCACATTTTGTACCATAATATAAGATGTTCTTATTTATGAATGTGTTTGTTTTCTTTGTTTATACAATACAGAACAAAATTTGATTTTGTAACGGTTTTTAAAGTCAACTTCCATTGGTGTTGTGACTTGTGCGTATATGTTTCTCATAACATTTGAAGTTGTTCATCCTTATGATAATTTGATAAAAAATCTTCCAAGAGATGCTCTGTTGCTTTTCTATCTATTTGAGTCCTAAATTGTGACTTGGATTTCTTAAGGGGACATGCCACACCACACACATCTATTGATTAAAAAAACGATAGGCTTTAATGCTAGCATAATTAGAGCCAATTATGAGACGGTTAGACACGAACCGCCTTCTTGGTTAATGGTTACTAGCCGAAGGACGAGTTGAATCTACTGTTGAAACAAGTGGTTGAAACATTTGTTTAGGCCATAAAGTTCACAACTAAACTATAGTTTATTCTAATTTCTTTTCTTTTTTTTTTCTCTCTAATATAATTTTTATACCTCTTCTTGGATCATTTTAAAAGAACCCAAACCTACGATATATTGATCCTATTAGCAAAAGCCAAGTCTTGGGTGGGAAATGGAGAGTATGCACGTACAATCTCAAAGTCTCACGGGTTATATTGTATCGGAGGCATCAGAATTTGTGAGAGCTGTTAAACATCCCTTGGCTTGGCTATCATTTCATCACCAATTATGTGAAATGATTCATATGTTAAAAGCTATGGCTGATTCGAGATTGGAGATTGAATTTTTGGTCACAACTCACAAATACAAGGGCTTTTCTCATCGCTCCAAGTGTTATTATGGAAGATCGTCGTCAATCGTATGTACGTAGCTTAGCTACATGCTATCCGAGTTGGTTGCATGAGATTTTTGTCTAGGAAAGAATTGTTAACTTTGGGTAATGTTTTTCCTTTCTTGTTTTCTATACTCTGTTTTTTCCTCTGTTTAGAGGTTTATTGTTGATATGGTGTTTATTTGGGCTTCTTTACTAAACTCATGTAGTTAAAAAAATGAATAATTATGTTGAATAAAGTATTTTGATACATGAGGAGGTTCAAAGCAACGTTTAATTATTGACTAGTTATAATACTACTCGGTTCAGTTTGGTTTGGTTTAATAGTTTATGTCCACTTCCTTAAAACATCTTGTATATAATATCAATAAATAAATAAAAAAGTAGAAAATTAGGAATAAATTGGTTTCTAAACTATATAGACATTGGTAACTGTTGAATACTTTAAATTAGAGAAAATTCTGAAGTAGAGAATTAGTAATTTAGTATGATGATTGTTGTTGTTGGGATAATGTGTACAGAGGTAAGAGTATTATTATTTGCACAAAAAAAACAAAGGTAAGAGTATTATTGTCTTACATGAACACAGGAAAACAAATTTATCAACTGTATCCTCTTTCTTGGGGACTAAGTTTCTCAATAAAATATCGCTCTGTTTGATATTTAAATTTGAAGAGATATTTCCGGCGAGAAGTCGCTCAATTAAGAGATATTTCCGGCGAGAATTTACCTATTTTCGATTTGGCTTCTATTTTCTCACCCACTAATATCTTAAAATACGATTCATTTTAAAAAATTAAACTAAGTAGCCAAATGTGATCTCTAAAATATATCAATACACAAGAAACATAAATTAACCAAAACCAAATTAAAGGTCTCATCTCATACATGGCAAATAAGTTTTAACACGAGGAAACATAAACATAAATCTAAACCAAAATAAGATCCAGTGTTCTCAAACATAGAGACATTCATTGAAATTTTAAAAAGCCAGAGGCTAAGAAACTAAGACCTGCGTACGAAATCCCAGGGACCTAAAACCATGCATGGCCACACAATGCCTGCAGCTTCCAACTTGTCATGGGCATCTCGATCTTCCATATAGTAGAGCTGATTTGGGCGTATTCTCCTCATCTCAAACAATTCTCTCACAGTTTTGACATCCACCGGTAGAGATTTGGCGCAGGCTAAGATGATCGGTTCACACAAGGACATCTTGACCTTGAACGGTGACATTCCTTTAACGAGCTTGACAGCTTCATCAAGCTTTCCTTCCTCCACCAATTTTTGTATACGTGGAAGCTGAAAACACAAAACAAATTCTATCAACGACCCAAAAAATGATATAACTACCAAAAAAAAATAATTTACCTACCGTCACAATATGGTAAAGATGTTCAAGTGTCTCGAGCATTTCTTTATCAAGAGAAATGCCCATGACCACAGTCTTAGCGTGAAAGGACTGAAGAAGCTTCAGAGAAGCAATTCTATCAACGACCAGTATCCTCCTCAAGAGGTCTTTCGATGGCAAATCAATTCTATTAACGGCCAGTATCCTACTCAAGAGGACTTTCGATTGCAAAGCATTTCTATCAACGACCAGTTTCCTACTCAAGAGGACTTTCGATGGCACTTCCATGTGATGTAAGTGAAACTGTGCAAATTAAACAAAACAAAAAAAGAGTTAGAAACCCCACAATTAATTGGATTTGGATATAAGAGGAGAATTAAGTACCTCAGGGCTTATCTTAGCCGAGTCTCCAAAGAGCAAAGTATTTTTGAAACGTTTGGGACGATAATAATGAATAAACTCGGTTGACGACACCAATCTGCAGAAGAGATGTACAATGCACTCATGTACAAGTTCATCAGAGTAAATTCCCATAACCACCGCTTTTGCTTTGAGGCACCGAATGATTTGAGGCATCGTATCCAAAAATTCTTCATCAAATCTCTTCTTTTGGTAGCTCCAATGAATATTATTGATGATCACTTCAAGCGACTGTGCCAATGAAAATTAGAAACTAAGAAGTATTAATATTGTTCTTCAAAGGCAACCAAAATTAATACCTCATTGAAGGCATCAGTAAAATAATTTCTTGTAGTGTAAAGCCTCTCAGTATCATAATTTCTTGTAGTGTAAAGCCTCTGATCCAATGCCATCTACATCAAAAAAAAAAAAGAAAGAGTCAGAAACATGTCTCTATTCCAGTTCTGTTTGTAAATGTTTATATGAAGTGATGATTTTATTCAATAGAGGAAGAGAGTATATATACAGATACAGAGATTAGCTAGGGTATTCTAGAGAAGTTAATTACAATATCTACTTTACATAAAAGATTGTATCCTATGATTGATCGAATCATTGATTATGATTGATCCTTAATACTGTTTAACGAAACCCTTAATTGTAACTGTTATTAGGCTTAGTCTAAAAAAAACAAAAACTATTGGGCTTCAAAATGCCCAAAATACCTGAGGTCGGATCAGAGTCTTCTTCACAACCTGAAAATTTATCAAAAACAAATAAAATTTATCAACCTGAAAGAAGAAAACGTGGGAAGAAGCTACAGTTCCAAACCAGATTCTAGCATCTTCTTCTTAAACCAAAAACTGTAAGAAAATTCTCAAAGCCAGATTCTAGCATTTTTCAAAAGAAAAAAACAATGGATTTTTGTTCTGAAACAAGAAGTATTAAACAATAGCTCCTGTAACTGTTATTAGGCTTAGTCTAAAAAAACCAACAACTATTGGGCTTCAAAATGCCCAAAATATACCTGATGTCGGATCAGATCAGTCTTCTTCACAACCTGAAAATATATCAAAAACAAATAAAAGATAAATAAAAATAATATATTAGAAAATGTTACAGGATCAAAGACCAGATTCTAAACAAAAACAAAAACCCTAAAGAAAAGTTTCTTAAGCACAAACGGTAGAAACGTTGTCATTTTTCAAAAAAAGTTGTCATTTTTCTAAAAAAATTGTTTCCAAAATGACCTAAATTGACAAATATACGAAACTTGTTTTCAAAAGTTGACAAAAACAAAGAAAAAATTCTCAAAAACTAAAACCCAAAAAAAAGGGAAAAAAAAAAAATACCTGAGGAGGTCGGAGACTGAGAGTCTTCTGACTCTTGTTGACGAGCTGAAAAAATTAACAAAAACAATAAGCAAACACAATAAATGTCTCATCTTTTTGTTTACAAACATGGGAATTCGACAAAGCTTCTTAAGCACAAACGGTATAAACGTTATGAAAAACAAAAAAAGTTGTCATTTTTCTAAAAAAGTTGTCATTTTTCTAGAAAAGTTGTTTCCAAAATGACCAGATCTAGCATCTTCTTCTACAAACTGTAAAAAAGTTGTCATTTTTCTAAAAAAGTTGTCATTTTTCAAAAAACTAAACCCAAAAAACTAAAAAACTATTGCGATTATACCTGTCGGAGACTGAGAGTCTTGTGAAAACCGTAGAAATTAAAGTTATGAAAAACAACGAAACCCAAAAAACTAAAAAACTATTGGGATTATACCTGAGATCGGATAAAATACGAAATGTTCTTCATTTTTTTTTTCTCTCTCTCTCTCTCTCTCTATCTATCACTTTGTTCTCTCAATCGTATCCAGTTTATGCTTTATAGTTCTGTCTACTCAACATGCAACCTTAATAACTTTTGGCTTTTTAATTTCTTTTTCTTTTTAAATCCCTATAAAGCATATAGTCGGACTTTTTCCATTTGTTTGGATGCCAAAGAATTAATAAAATAAAAGATGGTCTTATTAACCTCTGTAGCCGACTTATTCTCGCGTTGCAATGGGTTAATTAAAAACGCTCTCTCTCTAGTGTTATCAGAACCTAAAGCCTATAGCACGTGGCTCGTTAACCTGGCAATGCTTGTAATTTTTTGTGTTTATTCTCATACGGCTAATCAAATGATGAAATGAGAATAACTTAAACTTAACAATATATTGTCTCTATCTATCATTAAGAGTTTGTTTTTTTTTTGTTTTGGTTAAGGATCTATCTATCACTAGGAGTTGTGATTAAATTTGTTAAATAAGTATATACAATCCAACCTTAGTTACGTTACAACTTCAATATCAGACATAACGAAAATTTCTTATATTTTGAAAATCATCTATGTATTCGAAAGTTTGGAAAATGACTTTGTAATTAATAACAAATTAGTAATACTTTTACTAAAAATTTCAATCTCTAGAAACACTTAAAACACTTACGTACCCACTTTACGGGATACGATATAGCCAAAACACATTAATACGTACCAACCCATTAATTATACATGATGGAGATAATGGGTGTAAGGAATGCAAAGTAGAGTTGCATTGTTAATCTTGTTTTGCATTAATTAAATTTCAAGTCTAAAAATTATTTAAATGTTATTGCCATTTCCTATTCTCCATATTTAATCATCTGAAATGTAACAAAAAATGTAAATTAATAGAAAAGCAACAGTAATATAGTGATCAACTAAAAGGGAAATAATAATTTTATAAATAATTAATGTTACAGTATAATTTTCAAGATATAAATGATATTTAAAAATAATTATATGCTTATGATGGGAAAATCTAATTTTTTTAATAAGTAGATGACTCAGATTGCCATATACAGAAGCAGTTCATCAAACTGAAGTTAACTTTTTTCTTATTAAAAAAAAATGGTATTTTGTGTCCCAACACCAAAAAGCATACACATATTTGATTCCTTTTTAACGTCTAAAACATAAGTATTTGATATGTATCGTTATAAACATAAGTATTTGATATGTATCGTTATAATTAAACACGTAAGAAATCATCCTTAAACTAAATATTTTGGTTTAACAATAAATTTATCGTACGACTTCATATGATTTTGAAGTAACTGGACAAAAAGATTTGTGTGGGCTTGTTGGCTTCGAGAAATTTATACGTTTAATAACATGAGACATGTTAATTATAGTTTGATCAGTAGATTGCATTGTTTATTCTAAAACCATCTCAAGTAAACAAATTTATTATTTTACAGTGGTTTCCGTGGTAAGAGAATAAAGTATCGAAGCTACGAGGAAATGTCTTTCCATTTGTCATACGTGAGGACAAAACGGATTTAATGAAAGCAAAGTAGAGGTTGTATATTTTTACTATATACTTGGGTTCCCATTTCCCACTATACATGATAGTAAATCTTACTATATTCTACATTATCGCTCGTGCCACACACATACATATAGAACAATATTTTTTTNAAAACGGATTTAATGAAAGCAAAGTAGAGGTTGTATATTTTTACTATATACTGGGGTTCCCATTTCCCACTATACATGATAGTAAATCTTACTATATTCTACATTATCGCTCGTGCCACACACATACATATAGAACAATATTTTTTTATACCTTAATAAGTTTTTTTTTTTTCGAATCCCTACAAAATGTATGATCGAGCATTTTAAAATAAGGGTCTCCCACTTTTTTCCTTTTGTTTTAGATGCAAAGAATTAAAAAATAAAGTAAAAGGTGGTGTTTACAAATGTATCACCCTCCTGGCACAATTTGCCCTGCCCAATGTGTCTCGTCTGTATCCGACCACTTTATGTCAGATATCAGACTCGTCCTCACCCAGTTATCCGAAATTGGAAATAGAAAGTTAGGTCTCACTCTCGTGTCGTAAGGTGTATACAAAGCGCAGGTCAAAGCGTTCTTGCTCAAAAACAAAAAGCTTTCTTACTCAATGTGAGGAAGGAGAAATAACTATTTTAATCAATAAATTATCTCCAAAATTAAAACACTAAACGGCATATTAGTAAAAAGGATACATTGATTTGCACTAAAACAAAAGCAAAGAATAATTTTTAATAAACCCGGCTCTAGTTTGAGACATTGTATCATGGGTCGTATCTAGTTTGAGACATTCGAAATCTTCAAATTCCAATTTAAGGGGAGAATATTGGGGTAGATTATTGTTATTGACATGAGCTTAGCTTAATATTGTTTTGGGTTCCGTTCAAATGAAGTATATTTTAACTATATAAAATTGATTGTATATTGATAATAAGTACATACTCGCAAAACTCTCAACGGTACGAAATAATCGACTATCCATGTTATGGAGGGAAAAAAAAAAGGGCTATGGGATACTAGTATTAAAATATTACACACGTTAGAGAGTCTGAAAATTCCACTTTTGGTTTATATATTAAAACCGAATAAATTATAGTAAACCAATCCGATCAGATTCTATTAAATAAGAAACCGAGTGAAAAATAATTCGTACAAAAAAGAACTAAACGAACAAATCAATAAGGTGAATATCTCATCCTCACCAAACAAATAAAACAAAGTAAATATCTCATCCTCACCAAACAAATAAAATAAAGTGAATACTACTATCTCTCATCTGTGGCACAAGTGCCTTCCCGAGGTGTGCCCCCTCTGCCCCTTTCAGACTGTGCCACGCTTTGCCCTTACCCAGGAAAGAGAAAACGATTGAAAAGGTGGGAAAAAGAGAGAGAAAAANCGATGAAAGGTTTTTTCGCATTGGTGTGTATCGGGATGATGAGAAATTGGAACTGGTTTCAGTAAGATTAGCTGATGATGCAAATGAGTTGGTACGATGATGAGATCAACAGGGTTCAATTTGTCAACTGGAAGCAGTTTAAGTCAAGACTACTTGTGCGTTTTGGGAACTTGAGGAGTAGAGGTCCAATTCCAAGTTTGTTTTGTAGCAAACATTCTGGGACAGTTGCAGACTATGTCCATCAATTTGATAATATATCCTCTCAAGCCACAGGACAGTGAAACTTGAAGCAATGAAAGTGTTGACTGAAGAAAAGCAATCCATTATCAAAGAGGAATCTGTTGGAGTCAATAAATTGTTTCAGCAGCAAGAATCGATATGTGACACAAGATTGATTGCAACATTAGAGATGTATGAGCCAGTTCAACCAACAGAATTGAGTACCCCAATGTCTGCCGTACCAAAGATACAATTCG
>OVBW01001470.1:0-14922 GCA_900406355.1 Erysimum pusillum | reverse complement strand
GTTCTTTGACCTAAATCAAGCTTGATCTTCTCTAAGCTTGATTCTTCTTATCATCATCATCAAAACTCTGTTCTTCATTCACGAAAACAGAGGATTATCTCGCATAAAGTCTCGATTTTATTCACAAAATCTTGACCTAATCTCTCTGTTTTTTTTTAGGAAAAGAACAGAGCATCCCTCCTCATCATCTTCATCGACTTCATCATCATCTTTCGTTTTGCTCATCTGTGAACAATGGCTCTTGCACAAGTCACCGCAGAACCAAAACGCAAAACCATCTCTCCTTATGATCTCTCATCAAACGACAATCCAGGGGCTGTAATTTCTCAACCACTGCTTAATGGTACAAACTATGATGAATGGGCCATCAATTTCCGTATGGCAGTCAGCTCGCGCAAGAAGTTTGGCTTCCTCGACGGAAGCATTCCAAAACCAGAGGCTGGTTCGCCTGACCTCGAAGATTGGATCGCAAATAATCATCTCTTGGTAGGTTGGATTAAACAAACGATTGATTCCAAGCTACGCTCATCCATATCTACTCGTGAAGTTGCTAAAGACCTTTGGGAAATCATTAAGAAGCGCTTTTCAATCAAGAGTGGAGCAAGATTACAACAATTGCGCACTTCATTGGCAAACTGCAAACAGAACGGATCCAGCGTCGATGATTACTTCGGAAGACTAAGCAAAATTTGGGATGGTATTTCTGAATGTATGAACTCCAAACGCTGCAGCTGTGGTAAGTGTGAATGTGATCTAAATACTGCTCATGAACAAGAACGTGAAACATTGAGAATTCACGACTTTCTCTCCGGCCTTGATGACTCCGCTCACGGTGTTGTACGATCTCAAATTTGTGCCATCTCACCTCTCCCTGATCTTGATAGTGTTTATCAAACCATCGTTCAGAACGAACTACTTCGTTCGAATACTTCTCAACCATCCACAGTGATGAGCTTTGCCTCTCACATATCATCATCAAATTCAAACAATCGTACTGATTCCATTCGGACACAGGATGTATCACGTCTAAACATTGGAGGAACCTCACGTCCTCCGAATAAAGATCCCAGCCGCAAGTGCACTGGTTGTGGCAAGATGGGACACGAAGTAAGCGCTTGCTTCAAAGTTGTTGGCTATCCTGATTGGTGGGACGATAGCAAGAACTCTCGTAATCCCTCTCTTGGTCGTGGTCGCGGAAACTCTCCTCGAGTCAATACCACACAGATCATTGGCTCTAACTCTGCCTCTCGTTCCAACGATTCTCCTCTCACCGATGCGGACCGCCTTGGCTTAAGTGGACTTACAGATGATCAATGGACTGTCATTAAACGTGCTCTTAACGAAAACTCTAAGTCCGACAGGTTAAGTGGTAAGGATCTTTTGACATCATGGATTTTAGACACTGGTGCCACACATCACATGACAGGCCGTGCTGATTTATTTGAAGATATCCATGTGATTGATCCCGTTTGGGTCAAATTGCCAAATGGTCGAGATTCTCTAGCCTCTAAACAAGGCAGCATTCGTCTCTCACAAAGACTAACTTTGAAAAATGTTTATCTTGTTGATGGATTTGACACTAATCTCATCTCTGTGGGACAATTGGTTACTGACAATTTTTTGGTGGGACAGATCATTGATAAGCTCTTAATTTTGCAGGACCGCACCTCGAGGACGCTGATTGGAGTTAGTGAGCGAGTGGGAGAGGGGCTGTATCAATTCCGAGAGATCCCAACCGTGACATCCTTGCATACCAGTGTTCGTGATAATTCTTTGTTGTGGCATCGCCGTTTAGGACATCCTTCCTCTCGAGTTCTTGGACTGGTTCCCAATATTCAGGGTGTTAGTAGTAGTAGTGAGCTTTTACTTCATAATTGTGATGTTTGCCTTAAAGCAAAACAAACACGTCAAAGTTTTCCCATCAGTTTGAATAATGCCAATGCTCCATTTGATTTGATACATTGTGATCTATGGGGACCATATCGTACTACTGCTTTCTGTGGCTCACGTTACTTTCTAACTATCGTTGATGACTATTCTCGAGCAGTTTGGGTTTATCTCTTACCTGATAAAGCTAACGTCGCTCGCCATCTTACTGATTTCGTGGCCCTTGTTGAAACACAATTCTCCAAGACGATCAAAACCATCCGCAGTGATAATGGCACCGAATTCATGTGCTTATCCAATTTTCTTCATAACAAAGGCATCATTCATGAGACATCATGCGTTTACACTCCGCAACAAAATGGTAGAGTCGAACGTAAACATCGCCACATCCTTAACATTGCTCGTGCTCTTCGATTTCAAGCTGCACTTCCTGTGGAATACTGGGGAGAATGTGTTCTCACTGCTGTTTATCTCCTTAATCGCACTCCATCTCAACTTTTGGACGGAAAAACACCATATGAACGACTATACGGTCGCTCACCATCTCTCAATCATCTTCGCATATTTGGGTGTTTAGCTTACGCTCACAACACAAATCATAAAGGCGATAAATTTGCTTCTAGAAGCAGGCGATGTCTTTTTCTTGGCTATCCTTCTGGAAAGAAGGGATGGAAATTATATGATCTAGACGAAGAGGTCATCTTTGTATCACGTGATGTTGTCTTCTCTGAAGAAACGTTCCCGTTCTTAATCAACGACAATATTCCAACTTGTGTTGATACTCCTATTCCACCTGCAAACTCCGCTGCTGTATTACATGATGACCCTTTACCCGAGACTGCTTCTACTCAGGCCATGGCACCGACCGTACCTGGGGTTACATCTATATATGACCCAACTCAAGACGTAATACAACCAGTCCCTGACATTCCGGCCACTACTTTACCATCTTCGCCAATACCACCATCACCACCTGCTGCTGTCGAATCTTCTACTACTGCTGCACCAGTTGTTGAATCTTCTGAATCTGTACAAGTCGACCCTGCTGAGCTTGGAAAAGGCAAACGCAAGAAAACTGTTTCGGTTAAGCTCCGTGATTATGTTGTTGAAACCACCTCTCTCTCGGATCCCTCTCTCTCGGATCCCTCTCTCCTCGCCACATCCTCAGATCAGCCGTCCTCAGGTACCCCTTATCCCATCTCTAACTATGTTTCATGTGATCGATTCTCTTCTAATCATCGCAGCTATTTAGTTACTCTTACCACAAACATTGAACCAACCAGTTTTCATGAAGCTATGAAACATTATGTTTGGAAAAAGGCCATGGGATCTGAGGTCACAGCTCTTGAAATTAACAAAACATGGGACTTAGAGGAGCTCCCACCTAATAAGAAAGCATTGGGATGTAAATGGGTATATCGCATCAAGCTTAACTCTGACGGCACTATAGAACGTTATAAAGCTCGCCTAGTTGTGCAAGGAAATCATCAAAAGGAGGGCATTGATTATAAGGAAACATTTGCTCCTGTTGCCAAGATGTCTACCGTGCGTCTCTTTCTTGATATCGCGGCCAAACAAAACTATGAAGTCCATCAGATGGATGTGCACAATGCATTTCTTCATGGTGATCTACATGAAGAAGTTTACATGAAATTACCTCCAGGTTTCTCCACACCAGGTGACACGCGAGTTTGTCGATTAAAGAAATCTTTATATGGTCTTAAACAAGCTCCTCGTTGTTGGTTCGCGAAACTTGCAGATGCTCTTGAAAAATACGGCTTTACGCAAGCCAGATCAGACTATTCTCTCTTTATCTTCATCAAAAACGGCATTAACCTTCGGATTTTGGTTTATGTCGATGATCTTATTATCTCTGGCAACTCTCCTTCGGCTATCAAATCATTTAAAGACTATCTTAGCACTTGCTTCCATATGAAAGATCTTGGATTTCTCAAGTACTTTCTCGGCATAGAGGTAGCTCGAAGTCCCTCTGGTTTCTATCTTTGCCAACGAAAATATGCTACAGAGATTGTAACAGAGGCTGGTCTTCTTGGCTGCAAACCAGCTGGCTCACCCATTGATCAAAAACATCGTTTGGCTCTCTCCGATGGACCTTTTCTTGCTGATCCCGAAACTTATCGACGCTTGGTGGGGCGTCTTGTCTATCTCGCCAATACTAGGCCGGATCTCACTTACTCTATTCATATCCTTTCCCAATTCATGAAGGAACCTCGCGCTGAACATTGGCTCGCTGCCCTCAAAGTTGTTCGATATCTTAAAGGCACTCTTGGTCAAGGAATCCTTTTGAAAGCTGATTCTCCAATGCACTTTACTGGTTGGTGTGACTCTGACTACGATGCTTGTCCATTGACGAGACGATCTCTTACTGGTCGGATAGTACAATTTGGCGATTCTCTTATTTCCTGGAAGACAAAGAAACAAGATGTTGTTTCTAACTCATCTGCAGAAGCTGAATACCGTGCAATGTCTGAAGTCACTCGAGAACTTAAATGGCTTAAAGCACTTCTGTTGGAATTCGGCATTGATCATGACAAACCAATGTCAATCTTCTGTGACAGTCAGGCCGCCTTACATATCAGTGCTAATCCCGTGTTTCACGAAAGAACGAAGCATATCGAGAAAGATTGTCATCTAGTTCGAGATGAAATTGTTAATGGCACAGTCTATGCCTCTCATGTATCGACTAAGCTTCAGCTTGCAGATATTCTCACCAAGGCATTGGGCAAAGCAGAGTTTGATGCATTTCTAGTCAAGTTGGGCGTTCAAAACTTACACGCTCCAACGTGAAGGGGGGTATTAGGATATATTCTATATTTACTGAATTGTATATTTTCCATTCTAGATAAATCGTATCTCCTTAGAATAGGAAATCCAAACTTGTATAAATACTTGACACAAGGTTTTGTGAATAATAAGATGGTGTATTGCATTACCCTAAACTTCTCATCTTTCCCACTTGAAACTCTCAAGATTCATCTTAAAGATGTAAAACATAAGTGTCTCTTCATATTTCACTTTTTTTAACTTTAAGCTCAAGATTACCAGAACCTCTCCTGACTTCCGAATCGTGATTTTCTTCTTCCAAACGAATTCCCAAGGTTGCTCAACGAAGTCAAACGGAGGATACAAAAATTCCCAAGGTTGCTCAACGAAGTGATCAAACGGAGAAAACAAGAACTTCTTGGAAGAAACATCAGAGAAATTGTAAATCTTGATTTGATGATCAGCTGTGAAAAGATAAAGCTTACCGTTCTCACAAGCCATATCAAACAAAACCAAACTTGTACCACTGTGATTAAGATTACACCACGAATCATCTCCTTTCTGAAGTGAGAACAAGTAATGGTTTATGAAAGACCAAGCAACGAAATAATCTCCTGTTGTCTCGTTTATCCACAGAACAGCTAACGAGTTTTTCCATTCAGCGTCGCTATAGTCATACGACACTCTATCCTTACGAGAAGGTCCGATCAAGTATCCAAAATTGTAAGAGCCCTGATATTTAGTTTCGAAGCATACTTCTCCGCCACGTATTGGTAACTCCATTGATGGAAGATTGATCTTTTCCTTGGTCAACAAGTTTAATATATAGAATTTGAGATAACGATCAACCATCAGGAGACAGTTTCCGTAGCTAGCCATACAATGGCTTTTGTGGGAGAGTCCGGTGAGATTTCTTGTGTCTTCGGTGGGAGAATCACCTTGGTGTATGATCAGCCATGGACATGGAGGCTTGTTCACGCATGTTTTCCAAATGGAGTACCAATCTGAGCAAACGGATTTTGCTCGGTGAGAATCAATAGGGCTCCTTAAGGTTTCGAAGATCTTGCGCAAAACATCGGGACAAAGCTTGGACCAATCGTGATTTCTAGACACTTTTCGTCTCTTCATCTTATTCTTCTCCCTCTTCTTCTTCTTTCTCCTCAAGCCGTTCCACTACGATCACGCTAGGATTTTCGTTTTTGTTCTTTAGTAAAGGATTTCAATTTATAAAAGCATGAGACCTAAGGATACTCTAGGGTTTTTGGTTTTCATTTTTTTGCATTTTGTAAATGATATGCTTTATTTTACTATAGACTATAACAAAACATAAATAACTGAAATTAACGAGGCAATAATTTTATTTTATTTTTTTTTGTTTAACACATTCAGAAGCTAGCTACAAACTCAAATACGGAGTTGACGTATACATGGACCATGGCACCACTGGCAACATCTCTGTATTCTTAATTGTTTTTTTTTAACACTGATTTTATTATTCTATTGCAAATTAAAAGAATTATTACATCTCCTGCAACAGCACCATGCTGAAGATCTCATGTAAACTTGACTTCTTAAATCACCAATAAGAAACGCTCTCCGGGAATTGAAACCCAGACCTCTAACTGGAAAATCCACCAATAAATCAAAATATATAGGGCTCGATCCCCAGACCTCTTGGTGTAGAAGCATTAATCAACCCTTGGTCAACTACGAGACCAAGGGGCTTCCACAATATATACTCCCTCCGTTCTTTAATATATGATGTTTGTTGAAAATATTTGGTTTAAAAAAGATGGATTTTCTCACATTTATATGTACAATTTTTAAAAATAAATTATTGAATTCAAGAGAAATAACTAAACATTATTGGTTTAGAGTTGTTGGAAATTAAAAATTACAAAAAATAATGTGTTTTAATAGAGTTGTTTATTATATCTTAAAAACTAGAACATCAAATAAAAAAAAACAGAGGGAGTATATTCTTAATTGATGAGTACAATTTTAATAATAACTTATTATATATTTTTATATAAGTACTGGAATTGATATTGAAAAAGGTAAAACTGAATTTGGATTAGTGTTTTGGCATCTGAAATTGTTAGAAACATAATCGAAAACTCGTGGAAGAAAATGGTAATGATTTGATCTATACTCCTGATCATGTCACCGAAGCTGATCTTTGGAGTGTTGAGGTTTTACAGCTTACAATCTTTTTTTTTTTTGTCAAGGTACAGCTTACAATCTATTGATCTGTATTACTATTTCATGTGTACTCTAACTAATATCTTTCTTGTATCATTTGTCCAGGGCTGTCAAATACAACTTATGTGTCAGTATTTTCATGTAATAGAACTTCTCGCTTATAGTTATGGCTTCATTTCAAATATTCAAGACACATCAGCACGTATAGAGCTCGAACTATACTGATGGAAGAGAGTCAAGAAATTAAAGACGGCTGTTTGACTACACCTCATCAGAAGATACCGTGTCCGTGTGAGATCACGGCTGCTTAATGTGCCGAGAGATATATACCTGTTTGTGGCTGAGAATATCCAGAAGGGATATATGAAACTTGCTAGTTTCTGTATTTGGACCCAAACCTCTACAATGGAGATCAGAAAAAGAAGAGTTTCATGTTTAGTGCAGTACGTAACTTACATGACCCCGAGGGCTGTTGCGTGTCTCAATTGGCTTAGAGTGTTTGGTTTTGAAGACTTTTGTTACATAAAACATCATTAGATCTGCTGCAAACTCAAATCAAATATTCTTTCAAATGTGTTTGTTGTTGCTTTCACGAATGTAAAGAGAAGTCAGTCTGTTCAACACAAAACGTGCTTCAAAGACATTTTGGTCACACACACACAAAAACAAAAAAGCTTAGCAATAAACAACAAGTGTACATGAAATGGATTAAAAGTGAAACAAGTCATTCTTCACCATAATTGTTGCATACACCAAAAGAACACACGTACGCATTCCAAAATAAAAATGAATATTACCAAAAGCAAGAAGACACGTTCAAGCCTTGTGACGCATTCATCAAAGAGTAGTAGCAAAAACCTTGAATAATTTACATGCGATAGGGACTTCAAGCACATCACCTGACCACTCAATAACTTTCCCCCAAATTTCACAACTATTGCGCCTTTCAAGCGCTATCTCCGCAAAGCAAATCATCTTCCTATTATATAAGTGATGACCATAAATCCTCTCCCATAAAACCGCCATCTTTCCACCATAACCCGTCAATCTAACACAAGAATTACCAGGAGACAACTTAGGTAGCCCTACTAAACCTGTAACGCCCGCGAACCAGTTTTGGTTAAGGCGTGTCGATCGACACCACTAAGAGTGTGTCGATCGACACAAGGCGATTTCGGGAATTGGGCTTTTGGGCTTTGATTGCGCGTTTCGTTGGGTTTTAAGAGGAAAAATCCTAGAGACTCGTTTATAAGGCCAGGAAAACTCGACTTAGGGTTTCTTTTAGCCTCCTTTATCGTTTTCCTTAGAGAAAAATCAAGAGAAAGTTCCTGAGAGATTTTCTGAGAGTTCCTGAGCCAATTCTTGAGAGATTTCTTGGTGTGAAGGGAGATCTAAGCCTGGTGGTGCGTTGAGAGGGCTGTAGGGGTAGTTCTTCTCCTTCCTTGCGTTCAGAATCGTTCTGTTTAGAGGTGAGTGCATGACTGAGGGCTTATCTGAGCTTTAGATCCTTTGTTTGATCTGTTTATGTGTTGATTTGATGAGTTACTGACTATTTTGTGTTTTGCTTGGTCGCGTGATTGCTTTGTTGGGTCCTTGTGTGGCATGTGTGTGTGAGTCGGTGGTCGAATTAGGGCACTGGAGAAGGGGAATTCGCGATGTGGAGATCGCAGGAAAATTGCATGCGCGATCGGTGTCGATCGACACCAAAGGGAGGTGTCGCTCGACACCAGTCGGGCCAACTGTCGATCAACATGGGGGAAGTGTGTCGGTCGACACCAGTAGCGATCAGTGTTGATCGACACGGAGGTCGTGTGTCGATTGACACGTGTTTCGTCAGACAGCCAGTTCGTCTGGTTTGTTTATTGTTTGTGTTTTGTTTCTAATTGCTTGTGTGTATAGCATGTTGCTTGGGAGGATTGCCTAGTTCACTAAGTATTTATCATAATACTTACGCATCTCATTTGTATTGTTGATGCAGGTAAAGGCAGATTGTGACCGTGGGATCGTGGCGAGGAAGAGGGGATGATCTAGAGGCTCGTGTGTTGTGATCATCTGTGTTGTTTAAGTTATTGTTAGTTCTTAGTTCTGGAGTTTGATAGAACTTGATCTAGAATTGCTGATTTCATGAACCTTGAGTTATGTTTTATTTCTGGAGATTATTTATTATTTAATGGATTTATTTTATAGACTTAAATGCTCTTTTCCGTTGATTGTGTTGAGATATTTAGTGAGTATGGGATCACTAGATATAAGTTAAATATTTTTTTTAAAAAAAAAAAATGGGTTAGGGTGTTTCAAAACCCTTCAAATATCTCAACCTTCTCTCCTTGGTGTCACACCATGTGAGAGTTCCATCAACAGAAACAAAGTACAAAACATTATCTATCTCACAGTAAGAATTTTGTAACCGAATATCATACATCATTGGTGACTCAACCAGGTCCCATCTACCTTCCTTGGAATTGAAAGCAATCACCTCACGATTGAATTTATTTAACACGTGGAGCTTTTTCCGTCAATACAAGTGATTTTGGGCCTATACAATATATTGCCGGGGATAGGCATAACATCCCAAGTTTGTGTTTTTGTGTCCAACACCTCCAACGAGCTTTTCAAAGAATCTCCATCTTTATAGCCTCCTGCTACGTATATCTTTTGATCAAGGACACTAGCAGAAAATGACACTAGCTCCACAGGCAAGCTTGGAGCCTCGCGCCAAGTGTGAGACCGGCAATCTAGAACCGAGACCCTAGAGGCAAATGTTTCTCTCGATACGCCAATGTTGTATATATCAGAACCAACCGCCACAACACTCGAAAAATTCACACACGAAGCATCATCAGGCATTGGGACTCTTGTCAAAACATAGGCACTTGAATTCTTCTTAGCCGTTGTTTGATCAGGTTTCTTGGCGAGGGTGAACCAGCTGGAACAAGAATCCAACCTAAAGAACATATAGAGAGAACTCTCTGTGTGGCCTAAGAGTGACCTGGCATTGTAAAGCTCCGGTGAAGCCACGAGAGATCGAAAGCTCTTGGAGACGAGTGAGAGAGTCGGATAGTATAATCTTGGGACACGTGCAAAGATTCTCAATAGCAAATCATTGCGAAGTGACGCTGTTTTCAGGGTCGATGATGTCTTCTTCTTCTTCTTCTTCATAGCCGTTGGTCGTGGGAGCGACATTGATGGAATTAACGAGACGAAATCGTCTCTGAGTGACGGAGCGGAAGTAACGATATCGCAAGGGTAACGTTGGATTCTTAGAATGCCCGCAAGCCTAGCCTTCTCATACCTCAAAGAATGCCTTAGAAAGGTTCTTAGATTGATAAATAAAAGAAGATGACTACAATGACTAATCGTGAACTCTATTTATAGAGCTCCTGCAACACCAATTATATTTCCAGTAAGGTTAGAAATCCTAATCTTAAGGAAAACACAAAACCATATAGAAAGGACAACCAGTTAAAAGGAAAACGTGAAGCTAATTCCTATTGTCTTTTGGAGATTATGCTGCATCACTGAGCAACCTCTGGAACCCAAAAAAAAAGAAAAAAAAAGCCTCAAGGTTTCCTCTACTTCTTCTGCAAGTTTTCGTATACTTCTAACGAATTAGGTTATATTATTGTTGGGCTTTATGGGCCGTACTAAATTGCAAGACTTTGATGATATCATCGTGCTTATTAGATATCGACCAATAAAAATTGATTTGTTGACAATGGGAATATGACAATTGAATATCTCAAAAATTTCACTAAGAAGTAGCGGTTGAGGCGTTATAAGTGGTATCAGAGCCGAACCCATACGAGTGTAGAGTGAGAAGAATCACACCGTTGGGAGTGAGAAGACGTTGTGATCTGTTAGTGGGGTGAATTGTAATATTCCTGTTTCAGGTCTATACCAAGAGGTTTTAAAGAATTAATTTGACCACTTATATCACCAAAGTGTACTTATTTTTTTGGTCAAATGTATTGAGAGAACTCCAATAAGCATTCTTGAGCTAGTTTTAGGATGGCTAACCTTCCGGGAAGTGATTGTCAGAACCGTGTAAGTGAGGACAAAACACAAGAAAATATCATGTAGTGCTTTATAAAATCAGTAACAAGATTTTAAAACCTTTCGGACATAACAAACCGACACTCGGATATGAATGAACTAGGGGCTAGGATTGAACGTGGGACCCACTAAAAAAATTGGGCCATTGGCCGGAAGTTACTCCATGCAAATTAATTTTCTAGTTTATGTTGACTACACAATATTTAAACTGGAAAAAATGAACATTCGATAAAAAAAAAAAAAAAAAACTAAGAAGTGGATTAAGAAACTTATACATTCGCTGATCCCTTGACAAAAAGAAACATCATTGAGCAAAATTCTTGAATACTAAAAGATAACGTGATTAGATTTATGACGGTTTAATTTTCTTATTATGATTAGGTTCCCCATTAGCTAGTACACCGATATGTGAGATTACATATCTTATTATTTTGAGTACGCATGTCGTCTAATCATAATCTACACGAATATAATGGTTTATCTAATTTCATAATCAATCATGAAACTTTAGCAAATAAAAATGTCTTGGTTAATAGAAAATTTGACACCAATGCTTCCAGCACAGTCTAGATTCTATACTGTTGTAACTTGTAAATTCACCAATCATTTTGAAAAACAATAAACGTCAATCGCAATGATGAGATAATGTCTAGAGCGAACCGCACTGAGAACATCCCAATCCAAATTTTGGTCGACATAACAACAATTTTATTTTGTTTTTAATTAAATTGGCAATGATTATTAGAAAAAAGGGATCGGTTCATGCTGTGTCGCACTAAACGTGGACATGAGTATTTTCCACATTGTCGTCATCTTCCTGGTACTCTCCGCGTTAGCTAAATCTTATTTTTGACCATTCTCCATTAATTCATTTATCATTTATTTTAATTCACTGATTATTTTGTATATCCATTCTCCATTTCGACCAAGTTCTTTCTAGGTTAAGTAATTAATCAGATGCTTTTATCGTCTACAATATATATATGATTGGTTTATGACATATCATTGGTTTGGTGTTAAAACAAAATTCTAGACTAATAAATCTCGGTCATGTCATATCACATCCATTTTAAATAAGTTATTACATATATCATAGCTCTAAGAATAATTAGGCTACCGTAATTGTTAAATCATTTAATACTAACCTCAGCATTAGAAACCTCTTATCACAAAAAGGCATTTTATAATCATAGTGATGTTAGATAACCTAAACTACTAAACCGTAAGTAATAGTCGTTTATCCCAATTAAGCCATAAGGCATTTTATAATCATAGTGATATTAGATAACCTAAACTACTAAACCGTAAGTAATAGTCGTTTTTCCTAATTAGTTGTCGTTTTAACTGTATTTGGACAAATTAAGAAAATGTATACAATAACTATATTAACCTCATAAAAATGACAAGTATAATTATTTACAAATAATTTGTGTTTAATTAAATGAGGGTAATTTGGATAGTTATTGGCATAAGTTACATTATTACCTTAAAACGACAACTAATTTAAAACAAAAAAAAATGCTCTAAAACGACAACTATTCGAAAACGGAGGGAGTAGTAGTTTATCCCAACTTCTTTTTGTTAATTAATGGATATCCTAACGTTTATTTTGTATATATATATCATGTTGCCACTGCGAGGTCGACCATTTTACTTGGTGGCTGAGATTTCGCTAATTAATAACACTATATGGTCATAAATTATCTAACTCATCAATCACTATCAAATTCAAGAATCTCCAAGTTAATGTATATAAACATGCATGTGGGCACTAGCATGACAGTTAAAAGATCAAAATTAGATGAGTAAAAAAAAAAAAAGTTAAAATATTCCTAGCGAAGATATCTTCTTTAATCAACACAAACCTCAAAGACGCCTTTGTATATATCTCACTAGATTCCCTAAAATAAAAGCCATCAACACAAAAGAAATGTGTATATATTACTAGCTAATTAACTCGAGGATATAATTACATTAAGAGAGCGTATCTCATGCCTCCGAGACCCTTCCATAATCTCCGGACACCCACACACCATCTGTCTCTCTGAGTCTTTTTGTCTTATATTCTTATTGAAATCCAAGTTCTGACTTAATAAGGGATATGCAGTTGGAGTTCTGCAAGGAAGTGAGTAAGAAACTGAGAGCTTGTGGAGTGAGGGCTGAGTTATGCCATGGGGAGAGATTGCCGAAGCTCATAAGGAACGCAGAGACACAGAAGATCCCGTTAATGGTGGTTGTAGGCCCTAAAGAAGTCGAGACTGGAACTGTTACCGTTAGATCGAGGTTTGGAGAAGAGCTTGGAACCATTCATGTTGATGACTTCATCAACAAAATCAACATTGCAGTTGAAACTAGAACTTCTCTGTAACTTTATTGTAAGAGTAGAAGAACCACACATATCTCTATAACTGCTATGTTCTTCTCATTCTTTTCAAATGACATTACCATCAAAATCATCATTATTAGGACATAAAGTCCCACATCAGAAGTTGGAAGGGATCCTAAGCAATATATAAGGGATATGGGCCACTCCACTCAATGCCAATTATTTTTGTGTTGACAACCCATAGAACTTAACATGGTATTAGAGCGATAAGATCTTTTGACCTAAATACTACTACTACTACCGATGTTGGGCCTCCCTGTGGATGTAATTCCCACGTTGTCCACGCTTCAGACCTAGATGTCTGAGCGTGAGGGAGGGTATTGATGATAAATGTCTCACATCGGAAATATAAGAACTAATGAACTACTATATAAAGGGTTAGGGCCAATCTACTCATTGCCAATTGGTTTTGAGTTGGAAGCCCATGATAAAGCCCGATTCTAACATGGTATCAGAGCCCGATCCACACATGTCCAACCCGATCCGACCCAAAGTTGGTCCAATCATCGACAAGGCTCAAAATTGATGTCGTCGATCTAAGCCCGAACATTCCGAGATTAATAGCCAAAAAAAAGACCATCATCTTGTGGGGGCGTATTAGGAAATAAAGTCCCACATCAGAAGTTGGAAGGGATCCTAAGCAATATATAAGGGATATGGGCCACTCCACTCAATGCCAATTATTTTTGTGTTGACAACCCATAGAACTTAACATGGTATTAGAGCGATAAGATCTTTTGACCTAAATACTACTACTACTACCGATGTTGGGCCTCCCTGTGGATGTAATTCCCACGTTGTCCACGCTTCAGACCTAGATGTCTGAGCGTGAGGGAGGGTATTGATGATAAATGTCTCACATCGGAAATATAAGAACTAATGAACTACTATATAAAGGGTTAGGGCCAATCTACTCATTGCCAATTGGTTTTGAGTTGGAAGCCCATGATAAAGCCCGATTCTAACATGGTATCAGAGCCCGATCCACACATGTCCAACCCGATCCGACCCAAAGTTGGTCCAATCATCGACAAGGCTCAAAATTGATGTCGTCGATCTAAGCCCGAACATTCCGAGATTAATAGCCAAAAAAAAGACCATCATCTTGTGGGGGCGTATTAGGAAATAAAGTCCCACATCGGAAGTTGGAAGGGATCCTAAGCAATATATAAGGGATATGTGCCACTCCACTCATTGCCAATTGATTTTGTGTTGGAAGCCAATAGAACTTAACAATCATAATACTGAATAACACTAACATTAACATATATTTAAAAAACCAATAGATTGAATAACATTAAAATTTAAAAAGAATCTATGAGATACATAACCTAATAAGCAACTCCGGGAACAAACCATTGAGATGCATTAATGGAACAATAGATTTTCTTAGGCCATTCGACTCTACTTGTTGCAATATCGAAGACACCACACTTTGAAGTACTATGATCATGATCTTGATGATCTGGCCAAACGTCATCGTTAACGAAATAGATTGAATCACTCTTGATTCCATCACCAAAATCTTTATGAGCAAGAGCTACTGTAAGCCCATAACCAAAAGAACACACGCATTCCAAAATAAAAATGAATATTACCAAAAGAAAGAA
>OVBW01001468.1:0-14928 GCA_900406355.1 Erysimum pusillum | reverse complement strand
ATGTACCCCTACCAACCTATTAAAATATTTACCTATTGACATGTAATAACATTTATGAAACACGATATACAAAATTTTCTAAAATTAACTATTGACAATTTGGAAAATTTATTGGAATTTCCAAAAGGAAAAGTGTGACAAGATATTCCAAGGGTGCTATAATAGGAAATGAGTTAAAAAACGAACAAGCGTTTTATAAGTGTTCGGTTTTTGTAACATAACTGTAATATAAAAACATTTGCATTACTGGTAACTTTCGGGTAATATTGGTAGCAGAGAGGGACAAACGGGACAAATCGAGACACGATACATACTCTCTATACAAGTGAAAAGAAGGTGGTGCATATGTAATATGAGTAAACTACTGACTGCGCAAGAGGTTGCAGACTTATTGCGTGTTCATAAAAAGACTATCCATAGAATGATACATTCTGGAAAGTTGGACGCTTCAAAAGTAGCAAACAAATTCCTCATTAAAGAGGAAGATGCAAAAGGACTATTGGAAAATAAAAATAAACTGGACAATTAATAGGAGGAATATTCAATGGAAAACAATACTAAACAATTAAATAATGAGGTTAACGAAATCGCGGTAGTGGAAGAGACAATAAATACAAATGATATTATGACAGTGGACAAGGTAACACCATCTATCTTTGAAGCAGAAGGTTCAAAAGAAGTATTCTTCTCATCTATTCAAAAAACAGACCGTAAATCAGCAGTTAAAATGTACAATGCTATTAACTCAAGTGAAAATGCTCTATCAGATCATACTGGTGAAGTTTTGCAAATTACGGACATGGTGGCTCATGCTATTACTTTAGAAGATGAACAAACGAAAGAAAATGTGGATGCTTTACGAGTTGTATTATTGGACAAGGATGGAAAAGGTTATCACGCCGTTTCACAAGGTGTTGTATCGTCTATTCAAAAGATTATCAGCATTGTTGGACCAGCTCCATGGACAGATGAACCACTTAAAATTGTACCTTATGAAGTAAAAACGCGTAAAGGTTTCAAAACATTAACACTTCAACTACAAGGCTAATTCCTATAACAAATGAATGAGGGTACACATGGTGTATCCTCTTTTTTAAAACACAAAAGGACGGTGCAGACGTGAACGCTATTAAAAATTTGGTTCAGGTATCTATTCGAACAAATGAGCGAGAACTAGAATTTGTATCTTTTAATGGAATGGTTCATTTGAAACAAAAATTAGAAGATGACGAAACATCGGTAGTGTTAACAAAAGAAGAGTTGGACGTGGTTGCAGCTATGTCTAATTTTGATAATGTGATAGCAAACTTTATGAACTCTATTACAGAAAAGAAAGCCATGTAAGCCAAAGACCTGTGACCTAGTTGTTACGGGTCACATGGCTTTATAAGTAGGTGATACAATGGCAAATAAACGGTTAAAGAAGAAACTAGAAACCAAACGTAAAAAGTCGTTACTTGTTTCGGAAGGTTATAGTAAGAAAGAAACAAAGAAGCTGAAAGGTAGAGAGTTAGAAACTGTTTATAAAAAGAAAGCGCATAATAGGAAAAATAGAGAGCGCGCTAGGGAAATAGCAAACCTAGCAAAACAGTGGGGTCTATCACCGAGTAAGTATAACTCTTGGAAAAAGTTACTTCCCGAAATAGAGAGAATTAAAAAAGAACAAGATAGGGAAGCACCTTTTCTATTAATATACTATCAAGACTTTACAGGTGAGACAGATAGTAAGTTTATATACGATTTTAAAAAGAGAAATAATACAAGATCACGATCTCAAATTACAGAATCCATAATAGGATGGTTACAGAATGCTCATAATAAACTCTTTTTGGGAAGGGTTGCTATACGTATAGTTCCAAAGCGTGATGTTTCGAAAACGAATACACTTTGGAGAAATCATGGTTATGTAAAGATATATGAAGGGCAAGGGAAAGAGTTATCAAAACTATTAACGGCTATAGAAACGATTATGGTCGGTGTGTATGATGTAAAAGAGCGTGACAAATATTTAAAGGAATTAGTAGCTAAGCTACGTTCTTTACCTTATGAAAAGGCTAAAAAGAACGCAAAGGAGATACAAAAGATATACGATACAAAGTCGTATAAGAAAGAAAGTTGGGATAATGATGACTACTACTAATAGAAAAAAGCGTAGAGAGATTAAACTCTTTACGCTAGATACTGAAACACGTGGTTTGGACGGCGACGTGTTTCGAATTGGACTATTCGATGGAAAACAATACTATACTGGCTATACGTTTGCAGACGTATTACCAGTGTTTGAAAAGTACAAAGCATATGACTGTCATGTGTATATACATAACCTAGACTTCGACCTTTCCAAGATCATAGCAGAGTTACGTGATTATGCCGAACCGACATTTAATAACTCGCTATTTATCAATGGTAATATAGTAACGTTTACCGCTTCTCATATTATACTACATGATAGCTTCCGATTGCTACCGTCTTCACTTGAAAACTTATGTAGAGATTTCGACCTTTTAGAAGGCGGGAAGATGGATATTGTCGATTATATGGAAGAAAACAATTATGGTATTTATAATGTAAAAAACCGTAAATTGAACAAGAGACTTACAAAAGGTAATTTCTTTACAACCGTAGATAAGGATGACCCTGTTCTATGTGAGTACATGGAATATGATTGTCGTAGCTTATATAAAATCTTAGAAATTGTAATAGGTCTATCAAAATTAGAAGTTGAACAATTTATTAATTGTCCGACTACGGCTTCCCTTGCTAAAACAGTTTATAAAGAACAGTATAAGAAAGATTATAAAGTTGCTATTTCTACAAAACAATATAATCATAAACAGATAGGAAAAGGATTAGAAGCCTTTATTAGAAAAGGTTACTATGGAGGGAGAACCGAAGTTTTCACACCTAGAATAGAAAATGGATATCATTATGACAAAAATAGCTTATATCCGTATGTTATGAAAATGGCTGAAATGCCTGTTGGGTATCCGAATGTATTGGATAATGAAGAAGCGGAACTTTCTTTTGATTTATGGAAAAGAAGAAAATATGGAGCAGGTTTTATACATGCGAAGGTGCATGTACCTGAAGATATGTATATTCCTATCCTACCTAAAAAAGACTATACAGGTAAATTGATTTTTCCAGTTGGCAAAATAGAAGGTGTTTGGACATTCCCGGAATTAGCGTTAGCAGAAGCGGAAGGATGTAGAATAGAAAAAATTGAGAGTGGTGTGGTATTTGAGAAAACAGCACCTGTCTTTCGTGAATTTATTTCGTATTTTGAGGAAATAAAAAATACAAGTAAAGGCGCTAAACGGGCATTTTCTAAACTTATGCAGAATGCTTTGTATGGAAAATTTGCAATGCAGCGGGAACGCATCATGTATGCTGATATTTCTGAGAGAGATAAACTTGAGGCAGAAGGACATACAGTAAGCGAAATTATATATGATATGAATGGAATTCGAATGGAATTTTTAGAGTATGATGGATATGCTAAGGCTGAATATATTCAACCACATATTTCAGCATATATTACTTCTATTGCTAGAATACTATTATTTAAAGGTTTGAAGTACGCGCATGAAAAAGGAATTTTGGCTTATTGTGATACGGACAGTTGCGCAACAACTACGAAATTTCCTGATAAAATGGTGCATGATAAGGAATATGGTAAGTGGAAGTTAGAAGGGTATGTTATTGAAGGGCTCTATTTCCAACCAAAAATGTACGCGGAAAAAGCTATTAATACCGATGGTGAATATGAGGAAGTATTACGAATGAAAGGCGTTCCGAAATGGGTAGTAGAGGAACAACTAGATTATAATACGTTTAAAAAGTGGTACTTACAAGTAAAAAGAGGAAAAGCGGAAATTCCTATTTATAAAGGCGGGGAACGTGTTCAAAAATTCTTGACGAAATCTAAAAATAATATAGAAATGAATGAACTAGCGGAAATGCATAAAACAATTAATTTTGCTAGGGAACAAAAAAGAAACATTGACCTAAATAAAAATACTACCTCACCTCTAGTTCGTAATGACTATGGGGAAAATAAGGACGAAAAGTCAGAGTATGAGTTTGATGAATGGTATGAAAGATTGGAAGAGTTTAATGATGATATGAATGCGGTAGAGGAACTTTGTATGAAGTTTGGAAAGATACAAATACCAGAGAAAAAGCAAAGGAAGCTATACGGACTTTATAAAGAGTATTCTTCAAAAGCGAAAGCTATGTGTTTTTCAAATGAGGGACTACCGATTCAAGATTGGTGTAAAAAGACAGGATGGGACATGAAAGAACTATTAGGTGAATTAAGTTTCTTATAATAGGGAGTGACGAAAATGTTGACGCCAAGGGAACAGGATACGTTAGAATGTATAAGCGGGTATATGGAAGAGTTTGGGTTCGCGCCAAGCGTGCGAGATATGGCGAGTCGAATGTACGTAAGTCATAAGACAGCACATCGCTATTTAATGCAATTGGAAAGTAAAGGACGTATTAGGAGAGTACATCAAAGACCTAGAGCCATCCAGTTGTTATAAGGAGGGAAAAGGTATGCGTGACAAATTGCTCGACTTTATCATCGAACTATCACAATCTAGCAAACAAGTCGTAAGCAAGTCGTATGTCATTGATAGACTGATGCAAGTAACAAAAGAAGACTACAAGGAACTAGAAAAGAATGTGGAGGGGAAGAAGGATGACTGATAAACAGTATGCGGATTGTTGGAAAGCATTAAGGAGACAAGCAAAACCGACATTACTTGAAACCATGAAGGCAATAGAGATTCTTGTTGAACAAGGAATAGTAGAAAAGGACTAGCAAAGTTGCTAGTCTTTTTTATTTGTCCAAAATGACACACGTGTGACGTTATGCGGAACACTCGTTCGTATTATAGTATACATATAGCGAACAAACATTCGATAAGGAGTGTGACAAAGTGGATGCTTTAACGGAACTAATCATAGCTAACAATAAAGTGGAAATGCTTGTGCGTCATGCAACTACGATTATGACAAAAGAACAAACTCTTAAATTAAAAAACCTTATATCTGATGATGGATTAAAAGCAATGATAGAAACTAGAATTTCTGATTTATACAAATCGAATTAAGGGGTGTGACATATGGAAAGAAGAAAAGCATGTGAAGACGAACTGAAAGCATTAGAGGAAGAACATGAACGTGTACCATTTTTAAAAACAACGGGCATGGGTAAAACTTTCTTGTCAATAAATAATCTCCAATTCTTCGCCAAAAAGAAGGAAGAGGAAGAAGAGGAAGAGTTTGAAGAGGTTGAGGAAGAGGAAGAAGAGGAAGACGAAAAGCCGAAACCAAAACGTAAACCAAAATCAAAAAGTGAGGAGGATGCACCACAATGGGCAAAGACATTCATGTCGACGATACAGGAAGTAATAAAGCCGAAGGAACAGGAAGCGGGGGCGCAAAAAGTACCAGTACCACCGAAACCAAAAGTCGAGGAAGAGGAAGAACCGGAAGTGGAGGAACTGGAGGAAGAGGACAACAAACCGAAGAAGAAAAGCTTCCTAAGTTGGTTCCTGTAGACGTTCCGGGGAAAGAAGAAGAAAAGGCGGAGATTGATGCAAAGTTAGAAGAGAAGCGCAAAAAGGACAGGGAACGAAAAGCCCGTTCACGCGCGAATGCAAAATCTTCCCCACGATCTAAAGGAAAAGCAAAAGCACCGTCAATGGAAATCTTTCAATTAAAACCAATTCTAATGACAGTGTCACAAATGGTGGCTACCCGTGAAGGGTTCGAAATATGGGCTTTAAGTGAAACCGAAATTGATACGCTATGTGAACCGATAGAGAACATGTTAGCAAAAACGTCAGCACTTGAAAAAGTCGGGGAAAATAGTGACGCGATTGCACTTGCTATCGCATGTTTTACAATCTTTGTACCAAAATTCTTGATGTGGAATGCCACACGAAAACAAAAGAAAGCGCAGGTGGTAACAAATTATGCTAAACCAATTCAACCTACCGGAAACGCCGGGGGAAACAAAACAAGAGAGACTGGAACAAGTAGCGGACCAAGTGCTAGACCATCTACCGTTTCCGGTCAAAGTTTTAGCGGGGAACTCAATCAACTCATTCCGGCAAGCGCTCCATTTTGAGGACTTTGACGAGCAAATCGACAATGGTCTTGAAAAGCTGAAAGAAGTGATTGACTATGTCCAATACGGTACTTATCCGAGCGAGTAGGTGTATCTATTCTATACCGCTAGGTGATTGGCACAAGAATTGGAAACCTTGTTTTCCGTTCGTTGAAGAATGGTCTGTCACGGTAGGCGAAAAGTATGTTGTTTTTGAATACAAAGAACATTGCTACCGTATGGACGAACACTTTTTCAATGCTTTATTACCACGCGTTCCGTATGCGTCACGAAAGCAAGCTCTTAAAAATGGTAAAGGTGTTTTGCGGACGGAAAGGAGTTATGACAAGAAGGGTGTGAAGAAACATGAATGGCATCCCGACTGACGAACATGTCTTTATTGCAGGGAAAACAGGTAGTGGGAAGTCATTTCTTGCTGAAGTGTATTTAGCCGGGTATGAACATGTTGTGATGTTAGATACAAAAGGACAATGTTTGGAGCGTAGGAAGAAAGGCAAGGAACTTTGGTACGGGTTACGGGAAGGCAAAGACTTTGTACTGGTCGAGACACTGGAAGAAGTAGCCGAAGCCCGGACAAAGAAAATTATTTATTGTCCAATTCCAGAAGAACAGGACGAAGAACATTATGACGCGCTTATGAAGTGGGTGTATGAGCGCGAAAATACCATTCTATGGATTGACGAATTGATGCAGGTTGCCCCGTCTCCTACAAAGTATCCGTTCCATTTGCGCGCACTTATGACGCGCGGGCGTAGTAAGGAAGCGACGGTATGGGCATGTACACAAAGACCCGCTACAATCCCGATTGATGTGTTTAACAATTCCAGTCACTTCTTTATTTTCGATTTAAATATTCCGGCTGACCGTGACCGCATTGTAAAAGCTACAGGGTGTCCGGAGTTTTACGAAAAGCCCGGTAAGTATAACTTTTGGTATATGCGGGATAGTGACGATGAACCTGTTCGCGCCACTTTGAAACTTTGAAAGGGGGTGACAATGTGGAGGGTAAATTTGCAGGGGTCGGACTCAAAAATATTATTGTCCTATGGCTCATGTTCATTTTATTAACAGTCATGGCAAAAGCGATTTTAACAAAACATCCGGTGAAAGGACTTAGTGAAGTTGTCCAAGCCGTATAACAAGGAGGAAAAGAAAATGGGTAAACTATTTAGCCCGTCTTGGTGGGTATCTATGTTTGTATCAACATTTGTCACAATGTTTTTCATTTATCTAATTAAAAAAGGTTCTGAGAAGTACAATATTCCGGTTGTAAGACCGATTGCGGAGGCGGTATAACATGCACGTAGTTGATATTTTAGATGTAAATATGAATCGAATTAATACGCATTTCAGTGCAACAAAACCAACGTTTCAACAATTAGTGGATTATAAAAATCGCTATGAAAACGGTGCGTTTGTGGCAACGTCTGAGCGTTTTGCGGAATTTGAATTATTCGAGGGCGCGCGTAAAGAACGTTTAGCGGAAGAGCAAAAGCAAGCGGAATTAGAACGTATTAAAAAAGCCCAACAAGCTGAAGGAGGAACAAACTAATGGCACAACAGAAAGAGCAATATTCACCGCAACAACGCGCGATGATTTGGGCAACGTCAACGCGTCAATATCAACAAACATTGCCTACACAAGTAGTCACACAAGAGGGTATGACACTTGATTTCACATTGCCGAAAGCGCGTTTATTAACAAAGATATGGTTACATGTCAAAGCCGTAGCCACGTTGAAAAGCTCTAGCGGGAACATTCAACGTGACCCGATGTCTCCATATGGTATTTTACGTCGAGTAGAACTCAACTTAAATAACGGCTTCTCACCTTACATTGTATCAGGTAAAGAACTGTTTATGTATAACGTTTTACGACAACATCCAGACGTGTTATTACCAGGTGCAAATAAACAATCATTAAACTTTGTGGAAAACGTAGCAACAACAGCCGGTAAAGATAATGAAATTCAATTTACCGTTCCGATCCCTGTAAGTTTAAATGACCGTGACCCTGTAGGTATGGTTATGTTACAAAACAATACGGCTAACGTGAATCTAACAGTATCCGTTGACCAACTAGCGAATGCGTACAAATTAAATGCGTCAAATAGTGACCAAGTGACATTTAAATCTATGTCCATTACACCTGTTATCGAAACGTTTTCGATTCCTTCTATCCCGGGCGGTCAACCGGATATGTCTGTACTGAAACTCGTACAATCGAAGTCGGACTTATTCTCGGGCGGAGGACAAAATATTTTAAAACTAAACGTAGGGACGATTTATCGTAAACTACTATTCTATATCGAGGATTCAAACGGGAAACCGTTAGAGCCAAAAGACTTTACTGGAAATATGGAGCTTGTCTTTAACCAAGCGGACACGCCATACAATATCAAGCCGGAAGTATTGGTTCATAAAAACCATTCTGACTTAGGATACCCACTTCCACCGGGTGTGTATTGCTTCGATTTCAGTAATCAAGGTGTACCGAATTTAGGCGGTAGCCGTGACTATATTGATAGTGAGCGATTAACGGAATTTTGGTTCCGATTTAGCACACAAGTAGGCGGGAAAGTCACTGTAGTATCAGAAACATTATCACGATTACAAATGTAAGGGGCTTTATGCTCCTTACCTATTTATAAGGAGGGAACAGAATGGGACTGAATCATTACTATCATGATTTATACCCGGATACGGGGTTTCGTACAACAAGCGGAACGACTGTAGCGGAAATGGGTGACCAAGTTGTATTAGTGGATGAAAAGGATATTAAGACAGACGTAAAGCCAAAGAGTGACCCAGTAACAGGGGCAAGCATTTGGAAGTCGATTGGTCTATTTATCATCATCATAATTGCATTCGGTTATGTGGCGGGGAGGTTGTAAGTTATGGACGCTCAAATGGTAGGTCAATTAATTGGTAGCTATGGATTTCCGATTTATATGTGTATCCTTTTTGCTACCTCTATGAAAAAGACACTAGAAGGCGTTACACAATCTATCAATTCGAACACGCAAACAATCAATTCTAATACACAAATCGTAATGCAATTACAACAAAAAATAGAGCAAATGGGTGGTAAGGCGCATGAGTAAATCATTAATTCTAGTTGTCGCTATTCTCGCTCTATGGTTCTTTGTAATCCGCAAGAAAAAAGCGAAGGCGTGATGTGACATGAACAACGACGCAAAGGGTTTAACGTTTCTCACTCTATCCCTTTTATTTTTATGGCTCGTGTTTGACGATTTTGTCGGAAAGAAACGTCTATCAAAATTGGCGCAAATGATGACGCCGGACTTATCACTTCCAAGCGCTGGAGAGGTCGCGGAGAAAGTGGTGGATGGTGCAAAAGAGTCTGTAAAAGAAACAACAAAGAATACAAGGGAAGCACAAAAAGAAGCGGATAAAAAAGCGGGTGAAATTCTGTTTGAAAAACCTGCAAAGAATGAAAAAGACCCCAAAAAGAAAGAAGTGTTAGAACGTCTTTCTGAACAGAGTAAGAAACGTGCCGAAACGAACGCGTATAAAGATAAGGGGTGGCTCGGATACAGTTGGGAGGACTTATTTGAGGATACGTGGGGTACGGTGAAAGGGTGGTTTAAATGAAAGAATTTACGGAGTCAATGCCATTCGTCATCTTCTTTATGTCCGTGACCGTCCTATTGCAATCCTTCACAAATGAACGTGTAACAAATGGTTTTTTGCTACTCGTGTTAATGAGTATGGTTGTTACAAATTCGGACAAGTTTATAAAACTATTAAATGAGGTGAGAGTATGACAAAAGTATTCGATATGATCGCGGGAATTGGAATGCTCATTGGTATTTATTTGTTCCTTTCAAATGGTCGAGAAACAGTGTCAATCATTGAAGCAATGGGTAAAAACTCAATTGCGGGCATTAAAACATTACAAGGACGATAGGAGGGATTCACATGGATTACAAGCGCGACAATTTAAACCGTCACGCGTTCCGTGCATTGGACAAACCTGTATATGAACCCTCTATCAATCTGAATGTGGAGTTTGACGAGTATCTCGGCTCTTATGCCTTATTAGTAAAGCATACGGCAAAGCAACCGAAAATGGTGGTTGCTGACCCGATAAAAGAACCGTGGGAGAAAACACGACCAAACTTGCAAAATGAACAAATCCGAAGAGAGGATTTCCCGCAAGGCTATTATTTCGGAAATCCAATTATGGGGGTGTAGGGAATGCCAGAATTTGAAAGACTCGACCCTCCTGCAAGTGGTGGGAGTGGCGGAAAACATAAACCGAAGTTTGACAAAAAACAAAAGATGCTATTACTAGGGGGCGGAATTGCCGTCGTCCTAGTGGCTCTTTTTATGAACAAGGCGAAACATAGCGGTGGTTCTTCACAAGAAGCCGTAGAGGAAGAATTGAAGGATTACTATACAAACTATCCAACGCTCGGAAGTCAAAACAGTGTCGTGCAAGACGGGATGAACACACTAGTCGGAAGACAAGAGGAAATGTTAAACGCCATGTTGGAAGCACAAGGGAAGAAAGACCCGGCTGAACTAACAAAGATTTATGTCACGTTCGACAGTAGTGAGGACGCCTTAAAACGTCAACAATATTTAATTAATGCCGGAGCAAGTACGACGTATGTCAGAAAACAATTTATTGAAAATGGATGGGCGGGCGCAAAGGATTACTACGTTGTAGAAGCATACGGGAAAGACCGTCAAGAAATGGCTGACCTTGTGAAAAAAGGTGTCCAAGACAAACAGTGGGGCGGAATGGAAGTCGGGAAAGTGAAGACCGGGGACGCACCAAGTTATGGCGCACATTCTAGGAGTTATTAATGGCTTTAGATGTTAGACCATTCATAAACGACGCCCAACGAATCCAAAAAGAAACAGGAATCCCTGCTTCTATTATTCTAGGTCAAATGGTCTTTGAATCTAGTGGTAGCAACCCCGGTGGAATGTCCGGACTTGCCTATAACTCGAAAAATTTATTTGGTATCAAAGGTGTAGGACCTGCCGGGACAACGACTGTATGGTCAATGGAATACGACAAAGGTGGTGGACGTGTTTCCGGATTCCGGAAATACAATTCTTATTACGAATCCATGCTTGACCATGCACGACTCTTACAAACACCGCGCTATGCTTCCCAACTACAAAACGCGAAAACATTCGAGGATTTCGCGCGCGGGATTAAGGCGGGCGGATACGCAACTGACCCGAATTATGCGGGGCAACTGATTTCTATTATTAAACAAAATGGATTAGATAAGTACGACGACGGGACGCCATACACCGGAGAAGGAAGCGTTCCTGCTGGTGGAGGGAGTGATAAACGTGGAATATTCACAAGCGTCGCTAATGGTGTCATTCGTGCCTTGCTTATTCTATTGGCTTTTGTGGCTTGTGTTCTCTTTTTTGCCAAGGCATTCCCGCAAGTGGAAGCTACGGCAAAGAGTGGAGCAAAGAAAGTTACAAAGTCTTCCCCACGATCTAAGGGATATAAAAAAGTAAAACCGAAAGGCGGTGCTACGAATGGCGGAACTACAGGGACTCAAACTAAACGACAAGTTGAAGCAAGTATATGACAAGGCGTTATCCCTTGGTTTGCGATTCACAAGCGGATACCGCCCCGGTTCTACCGGACCAAGTGGGAGACCGGATAGCCATTCCCAAGGCATGGCTATGGACTTCGCGGGTTCAAAAGATAAAATGGACGAATTTGCAAAATGGGCGAAAACGTCACCGCTATTTACGGAAGTGTTATGGCAAACGGCTGGGCACTACGATCATGTACACGTCGGGTGGCAAGAGGGAAAACACCAAGCCGGAAAGATGTACGTAGGCGATAAAACATTGATAGACAGGCCAACGGGTGACGGTGGCGGTGCGCTAAGTACGGGTACGGCTTCCCCAAATTCCGACAAAGGATTTATTACAAGTGCATTTATGGGAATCATACGCGCCGTTATGATCTTGGTGTTTTTAATTATAGCTGTATATTTCTTCTTCCAAGCCTTCCCAGATATGAAAGTAAAACTACTATAAGGAGTTGAGAACATGACGAAGGATAATACATGGCGTGAGGTCACACTCACATTACCGCCTAGAATGGCGTATACACACGTATTTGAAGATACAAAACCAAATCACTATGACATTAACAATCTATCTGTAGCGACGCTATACGCGGGCGTACGTGTCCTACCAAGTCCACACGAATATGAACTAATGGTTCCAAGTAACGGGCGTAACATCCTAGCAAGAAAAGAAGGGTCTTCCCAAATTGAAATTTACAATGATAGTGACGTCACGGCGCGTATCATTTTAACAACATTCAACGAACCATTTAACCCGGCTGTACTTGCTAATAGTGCAAGTAGTACAAGTGGCGGGGGTGGCGGTGGTGCTACAGATGGAAACGTCATTGTAAAAGGATTCTCAAGCGCGCTTCCTGCCGGAAATAACAATCTAGGAAAAGTAGTTGTGACGGAAATGCCTACCGTTCCAATTGAGTTTAAAACATTACCATCGGGTACAAATATGATTGGTAACGTAGGTGTCACGAAACTACCACCACTTGCTGAAGGTACAAGTCATATCGGAAGTGTAAACGTAGAAGGCGGGGTTTCTATTGCGAGTATGCCACCTGTACAGGTTACGAATGACCCTGTTCGAGCTTCTTGTATTGCGTGGGAAGGAACAATTAGTGTAAATCATGTTGTGTTCGATATGGGACAGCATGACGTACTTAAATTCAATTATATTTTGAATGAAGGGGATACAGATTTATTTATAAACTTTGATTCATATCAAGCGACTCCTAACGATCTAAAAGGAGCCGGATTAACGGGTAGAGCTGCTACTATCAGAATGCGACCAGGTGAATCTATTACAGACTTTACAAGAAAAACAAGCAAGGTCAATATGATTCGTACAAGCGGTTCTGGAACTGTCCGTATTTTGGGGGTGTAAAATATGGCTTTGATTAAACCGTTTCCAGTAATAGAAACAAAAACAAAGAGGTTACCCCAAACGAATGAACGACCTCTTTATTACAAGGTTGCTAGAATTCAATCAAGAAACCCGGTTGATAGCGCGGAAGGGTCTGTTCTACAAGGACAACTTTTCCCGCAAAGTAACTTTGGATTCACGGGTACAGCGCAACCGTTATACACCTTTTCATTCGGTGTTCGAAACGGTGGACCTGCTTCACTTCTCAAACCGTCCTTACTGAAAGTAGGAGATTCTCGTGAAGATAGTTACCGCTTTGAAGTATACAAAGACCCGGAAGGATTTCACATCCTATATCTTGTTCTATCTCCTTATTCAAGGGGTGGTGTAATCGTCTACCATTCGATTGAATGTAAAGAGTATTTTGAGGTAGACATGGAGTTTACCGAGCGTGGGTATACCCTTGTTTGGTCAAGTGTAACAGGTGATACACAAGGCGTATATGAAGGTGGGCGACGACTATTAACCGAGAACAAAGCCGAAGAACTCTATTTGAAAAAGAATACAATAGGGTTCCGACAAGTGACACTAGACCCCGCAACAGGTTTTTACCATCGTGGTGACGGGTTACTTTATACCAAGCGTGGGGACATTGTAACACTATTCGGTGACCTGCTACATGGTAACGGTGGGGCTTATAAAATCGTGGGACGTGTCCCGAAAGAGTTTGCCCCGTTATACGAAACACCTATACAAGCAATGTATTCAAAAGCTGATTCCACATACGGAAGTCAAACAATGATCGTCGACCAAGCCGGACAAATTATACAAATGGAAAATAGGGTAAATGGTGACCCGAACGCGACAAACACCAAAATCGGTGGCACATGGCAATGTGCATATTAAAGGGAGGAAATTAGAATGGGTGTAATAGCTGATTTATCACATCATGAAATAGTAAATTGGAGTCGTGCAAGTAAACAATTAGATTTTACTATATTACGTGTGCAAGATGGAAGTAGGGTTATAGATCGTGAGTATCAAAAGAATGTAACGGGATGTAAAGCCTATGGTGTACCATTCGGTAACTATGCGTTTTGTCGTTTTGTATCTGAAAATGATGCTAGAGTGGAAGCGCGTGACTTCTGGGAACGTGGAGACAAGGATGCGACAATATGGTTTGCTGATATAGAAGTAACCACAATGGATGATATGAGAGCCGGAACACAAGCGTTCATAGACGAGTTGCGAAGACTAGGAGCGAAACGCGTCGGAATCTATGTAGCACATCATAAATACAAGGAATTCCAAGCCGATAAAATCAATGCGGATGCTGTATGGATACCGCGCTATCCTAACAAACCTCTATTCCCTTGTGACCTATGGCAATACAGCGAAACGGGGCGTGTGGACGGTATATCGGGTGACGTAGATTTAAACTATCTGACAGGTACAAAACCTCTTAAATGGTTTACAGGAAGCGTGAATACAAACTTCCAAATTCATATAGGAGACTTTGACGAATTGACTTGGGCGGGAGATTCTAAAAGGGAAGTGAAAGAGTTTCTAGAAGGGTATGGTGTTTGGGATATGCGACTAGAGAAAAACGCTTACCGATTGATTGTAGGAGATTTCTGTAATGAGGAATGGTGCGACGAAACGCTACAAAGATTAAAAGAAAGATTTCCGGGTTACGGAATGTGGAAGGTGAATATTTAGAGTTGTGGATTTATTCCACGGCTCTTTTTTTATTTTTCATTATATCGTGTTTCATAGATGTTTATTTTTGTCAATGGGTAAATATGGTAAAGGTGCTAGTAGGGGTACATAAT
>OVBW01001464.1:0-14941 GCA_900406355.1 Erysimum pusillum | reverse complement strand
TCTTGCTTTTGGTCAGTGTATTAGAGGGTTCTACAACGCGATTAGGAGGGTTATTGTAATCGATGGAACCTCTCTAAAAGGTAAATACAAAGGAGTTCTACTAGTAGCTACAGCTATAGATGGTAACTCTAATTTGTATCCTATTGCATTTGGAGTTGTTGATTCAGAGAATGATAGTTCATGGGAGTGGTTTTTTATGCAACTCAAGCTTGCTATTGCGGATGATCATAATTTAGCTTTTGTGTCTGATAGAAATGCATCAATTGCTAAATCACTTACTACGATTTACCCTCAGGCTAGACATGGAATTTGCATCCACCATTTGTTGACTAATGTGGTAACATATTTCAAGAAAAAGGGTATGGCTTGGTTTGTCGAAAAAGCTTCCAAAGCATATAGGGTTGAAGATTTTCAAGCAAAGTTCAACAACATTAAGAATGCGAGTCCACTCATAGGAAAATATCTGGAAGAAGCTGACGTGACTAAGTGGGCTCGGTGTATGTTTCCTGGTTTCAGGTACGATATTAGGACCACTAATCCAGCTGAGTCTATAAATGCTGCATTGAAATCACCTAGAGAGTATCCAGTTATTCCTTTGTTGGATAGCATAAGAGAAATGCTAACTCGTTGGTTCTATAAGCATATGGAATTAAGCTCTGCGCAGATTGATCCCATGACTATAGATGTGGAGAGAAAGATTGATAGAAGGATTGAGAAGGGTAAAAGGTTCAATGTTTTTCCAATTAACAGCCAAAAATTTATAGTTAGAGGCGATGAGTTTGATTGCTCGGTTGATTTGGAAAGAAGAACATGTACATGTGGGAAATATGACTTAACCAAGATTCCTTGTAGGCACGCCATTCAAGCCATTTTTACTACAGGGTTTGAGGTTCATCGATTCACTGATGCATTGTATACCACAGCCGCATGGAGAATGGCTTATGCGGAATGTATTAACCCAATTGGTGTTCCAGAGGATGCGTGGCATGTTCCAGAGGATGTTGCACAAGCACAAGTTCTTCCACCTGAAACACGAAGAAGTGCAGGTAGAAGGAAAAAACGAAGACATGAAACCGTTGAAGACAGGATAAGATCATCTCAAGGAGAAAAGAGGACTAAAACGCGTAGGTGCAGTCGGTGTGGTGGTGAAAACCATAACAGAGCAACCTGCGATGTGGCAATATGATGCAGCGCATAATTTGTCTTCTGGGGCCTTCTCTCGTTCCTTCCCCAGCAAGCTAAATGTTGTTTTATTTCATTAGCGTATTTCGTTCTTAGGATTGCATTATTTTTAGTTTGTTTTGGCTTTATCTTTTAGCTAGGGTTTTTTTATTCACCGCGACTCTATAATTAGTTGGCCAACAGTCTTCTCTAAGGATCGAAATCACTAACTACAGTGTCTTGCGGTAGTTGGCCAACAGTCTTCTCTAAGTATTCTTGCGTCCCCAAATTAGGATCCACTGTTGAAGCCTGAGTCAAAAATACATCAAAAAGATGTTCCGAGGCATCACTGTTTCCATCTTCTGTTTGGTCATCCTGCTCATATACAAAATTAAGTCAGCTATTTGAAAGTAAAGCAAACACACAACTATTTACAAGACATTACAATCAAAATGATAAACTTAAACAATTACCAAATATTTTTACAATAAGTTATGTCTTATTTTACAAAATCCTACACAAATTTATTACAAATCTTTCTTACAAAATACATAGACAACATTTAACAAACATCGCAAGCACTCTGAAATAGGTTCCAAGCACAATGATTCCAAAGGAAAAAACATGTTGATATAAGAGAAAAAGGATGATCAATTTTTTTTCTGGTTTGTTGTCCTGACCTGACGTTTGGGCTGAGACTTTTCAACAGTTACAGGCTTTGAATTGTTAGCTGTTTTAACTCCAGCTTCATTGATTGTTTCTTTCAAACTCTTGATCTCAGACTCCATTCTGTCCATACGGTCATGAATCCTCTGCTCCATAGAACTGAAGGAACTGAAATGTTCAGCGAACAAACGTTGCAAGAGTGCTTTCATGTCTTCACCAACAGGCTGTTGTTTCGATTCTAAGCGTTGGCACAACAGCCTCCGTTTCCGAGCCTCTGCACCATGGTCCGGCTGCTTCTTCTTGCTCCTCCTTGAGTTGTTTACATAGCTGTCTTCAGCCGGGGGAGTTCGAACCTCATCATTTTCATCAACAAATGCATTCTCCAATTCTGGCTCCTCTTCTTCAGTACCTACACTTATTTCAGCAGATTCTTCAACACCCCAAATGTAATCACTCCAGTCATATCCACTCCTGATAAGCTTGTTCAGCTTGTTAACTCTACAATCCCGGATTTCATCAGAGAATACAAAAGAGGCCGAGTCAAAGACATCATAATTACCAGTAGAAGAAATGTATGGATACATAACGGTCTACAAGAAAACATAAAAAAATAAAAACATGTTAGAATTTGTTAGGAATAAACAAAGACCTATACAATTTGTGAAATAAGTGTAATAAATAATGTAACAAGAGCTAACCTCAGTTCCGAATGTACATTCTAGTCGGCTTATTTCTTCAAAAGAGGCCTTTGCAGCTCCTTTCCAATTAGAGCATCTAGGACCTTGTATCAACTCCTTGTTAATTTTAGTTCCCATCATGATGCCAAAATCTGGAATTGCTTCCATAATCCAAATCTGAAGCGCATATGTTAAGCCATCTAAAACGTAACTGTTGCAGTCCTTCTCCTTCACCAATTTCTCACGAGCTTTGAAGACAGAATCGACAAGAAGCTTAAAAGCTTTAACTCCCCAAGGATAGCTCTCTATCTTATTCTTATCCATCACCACCTTCATGTAAATTTCTGGGATAATAGCCTTCCCATCTCTTCCCAACACCAAACCCGTAATAACATTTATATAGGCATACCTCATTCTGTCCTCATTAGACCATTTCCTTATATCATACTTTTTCTGAAGTTGCATGAGGCTAATTTTCTCATTTCTTTTCAGCAACTTACTCCATTCACCACCGTCATCTTTCCACTTGTTGAAGTCTGAATCATCAACTTGTTCGCAATTTAGTCCAGTAATTGCATGGAATTCTTGCAATGAAAATCTTAAGGGCCTCCTTCCACACACAAACCATAACTCACGCACCTTGTACGTCACCAGTTGCCTACACACAAAGCTGTGTATCAATCTTGCTGAAAAGTTTAGCTCGTTTTCATGTATTGCAATGATAGGAGCAAACACTGATTTTGTCTTCAGTTTCTTGTACTCTGCTGGCAACAACTCTTTCAATGTCTTCAACGTACTCATCTTGCAGTTGTTATTAATGTGTGTCACTTGAGGCTCATGTCCTGGTGGGAAAACCCATTTTGGCAACTCCACTTCCATATCTACACTCAACAAAAAAACAAATATCAAAAACAAAGTTTGTTAAGTCAAAGTAAAATTGAAGAGACTGTAAGATAAACCCATATACAAATTGCTATTTGGCTAACCTTCCAACAGTTGGTTATCCGTATCCATAGATTGCCTCTTGATTGTCTTCTATTCAGAGTTCAGACTGCAAAAGAGAAAAGCATACTTAAAATCGTAAATGCGAGAATCAAAGGATCTTTCATTATATTGTTACTTTCACATGGTGAGAACTGTGAAGAAACATGTTTCCATTGGAGAGTGAAACTGAAAGCAAAACCAAACATGAATTTTTTTATTTCATAATCTATCCTTTGGTTGAGATTTCAAACAACAACATCACGAAGAAACTCCTAAAGTCTTATTCTTTACAGATTTTAAGCAAAAAACCATCAGAATCCCATATGTTTTTTCCCTTTTGGATCAGAAATCAAACAACTAATTACAATCATACGCAGGTAATACAATCATCATCATTATCACATAACAACAAACAAAATTCACATAGGTTCATCGAATTCATTTTGCTGATCATAGGTAATTGATATTCAGTTTGATATATGTACGTAGATTATATAGTGATACACTATGACGCCTAATATGTAAGACCAAAAACCGTAGCTTTCACTTTGTGTTACAGGCAAACATCAACATGCAAATATCTACGACCAAACCCAAGGCTAAAATTAGTGTCCATTATGTTAAAAAATGCAAACCCAAGGCTAAAATTAACCTCTAATCCTTTCAAACAAGTGAAAATTCAATTCTAGCAAACCCTAATTCACCAAACTCGGACTGAAAATTGGAGTTTAGAGCAACCTACCTTGCAGATCGATGGAATTGACACTAGAATCAAGTAGAGCTTCAAAAATCGAGTGGATTAGAGCCAAGAATTTACAGAATCAGTGAAGAAACGAGAGAGAAATCATAGTTTGAGTGTTTCGTTGTAATGGAGAAGAAGAAGAATGCAGAGAACAAAACGAATCGGGTTTTTCTCGCTTCTATCTTAACCTTTCTCTTTTTTTTTTTTAATAAATTTATAATTAATTAAGATTTTATTCTATTTTTTTTAAAAAATAGAATGGTTTACAAAAAAGGGTAGATTAGGATGATCATTAGAAATAAAAGAGTAATCCCCCAATTGAATCTAAAAAAAGATTAAAGGGACAAAGTGTGGTTGAATGTGGGTCAATTTGCCAAATTTCCCAATTTTTTTCAATTACACAATTGAAAACAAAGATAGATTTTTCAGCAGATGACGAAAATATCGTCTATTATTAAATGTGATTTCAGATTTTAGAGTTCATAACATTAACCTAATAACATAATGATTTATTTAATTTAATGGTAGTGTAAGGAGTAAGAATCCTTTAGTGGAATATAAGAACTAAGAATAAAGTTGCCAAGGATTTACAATAAGTTAACATTATGAACACCTGAAAGTTTACGGAAATAGGCAGTCTATTATTTCTTTCTTTTTTTTGTCACCGGAAAGTAAAAATTTAGTAATACCAAGAGATAAAAAGACAAAGCCAATATGAGTTTAAAAGATATTACAATATTAAAAAAGGTGTTTAATGTTTTATTCTAATGTATGATGAAGTTAAGGATCATTAGATTATTGCTAAAGGAAATTAGGCAGAGGAAGAGAGAAAAAAGAAATTCCAAAAGCAGAGAGCATGATGAAGTTAAGGATCTAAAAGTGGACCATACACAAATTCGTTTCGTTTCGTAGTTGCCATAAAGACAAACCATTAGATTATATATTTTTATTTTTATATTGCTTATACTCAATTCTAAAATTAGTTTCAAACTAAACTCAATCTAAGTTTTTCTTGATGATCCTTCCAATTGATTGCTAGAGCATGTAAGTGGGCTTAACGCTATATAACATTCAGTCAAGTAGTATAACTAGAGTATGAAGATGATCATTGTGTCATGGACTTTAATCTTTTGGATCAGACTCTATAGCCCTAGTTTTTCTTCCCACGAACAAATAGACTAGACAGTTTCACTCACATTAGAATCCAACCATAAATTTGGAAAGAAAGAAAAAATCGAAAATATGGTGTGCATTCTGATCCAAAAATATAGTAGTAAACATAAATTTAGAGCATCTACAAGTACAACGCTAAGAAACTATATGAGTTTATAAAAAAAAAAGAATCATCAATCATATGAAACCAAATATCAAATACGTTTCTCAACAAGTTTTCAAATGAGAACCGTTTCTGATTCTCTCTTTTATTTTTTTTTATTACTAGCTTGGCGTGAACATTCAGTTAGTTTAGATCGGTTCGGGTCAAAAACTTCTGTTAATTGTTATTGCATACACGAATGGCGTATAGTTCAGTTTTGGCGAAAACCGGAATGATTTGAATTTCGAATTGTGGATATAACCGGGATCGGATTTCAGGCCCATATATAATTTTTTTTTTTTATTAAACTGAAGTTCAAATTTGGGCCAGGCAGAAAGAAAGGCCCACTTAAGAAACCCTAATTTTATAGGTTTTCTTTTTCAAAGCCACCGACGTTTCTTCTCTATAAAATACCAAATCGTTACAAAGTCTCCACAAAAATTCTTATAAACCCTAATCGATTATCAACGATCAAATTATATTTTTCTTGATTATTTTACATAGTTTTCGTTAGAATTATTTTTTTTTATATGATTTTAATTAGAAGAATGTATTATAAGTGACTTGAACTCATGACATGATGCCCCTTCCTCTTGTACTCAACCACTAGACTAAAAGCATTTTCAAGTAAAACATGCCCCTAAAATTTATATATTTTCTGATGCCTAGAGCACCAGCTTCTTGGGCTTTAGATTTTTTATGATTATAATTCAACTGTAATGTTGTTTTTTAAAATGGCATGGGGGAAGCAGAAAGGTTGGGTAGTGGCCACAAGTTGCCCCCTTCTAGTCGTCATAATCAAAATCTAAACTATTTAAATTATCCAAATTCTGTTCATACCTTTTCAATATAAATTTAAATACCAAAATATTACTCCCTCTGTTTCACAAAGAGTGTCGTTTTACAGTTTTGCACACAGATTAAGAAAACATTAAATTTTTATTTTTTTCTAAATAAAAGCATCATTACCTATACACCTAAACACAATCTGCCCAATAATAAAACAAACTGCAGAATACTAATAGTCATAAAACATAAAAAATCATTAAATTTTGCATTGAAAACGTAAAACGACACTCTTTATGAAACAAAAATAAAACCTTAAAACGCATTCCTTGTGAAAAGGAGGGAGTATTAAAAAGCCAAATTATGCATCTAATATTATTTTTGATATTTGCAAGGGAATTGTTAGGGATCACTAGCTAGCAAACCCCTATAAAAATTCGGCGCGAAATGAAATTTTATCGAGATTTTTAAATTTTACTATAAAAATGCAATAGTACCTAGCAAATCCTTCACAGTTCTTATTCCTTGCAATGTTTGCAAGAGAAATCCAATGGATCCCTACTAAATCCTTACCAAATGTTACATTACAAAAAGTTGAAGATATTATTTCATATGATTAATATTGATCAACAAATCTATGCTTAAAAGAAAATTTTATTTGAAATTCAAATTGATTAAACAACATAAATACTACAGAGAAATCGTCTCCAATCCCCCCAATCTCAAACTCAAATCTCGAATCCCCCCTACTAATCTCACTCCCCCTTTGTTTTAATGAAAAGGACGAAACTACCCCTCTAACATTTTTTGAATGAAAACCGAAAGCACAACTACAACTAGTACAACTACGTACAACTAGTACAACTACCCACCAGTTGTACCTCGTATCCAGTTATACCCTGTTATTACCAGTTGTACTCCGCCTAGTGGATTCGAACCCTGGACGCGCGCGCATGTCTGTCGCGCTCGCAACACACGCGCAACCACTGAGCCACTGCGTTTTTCGTTGAACACTTACCATTTTAATTATATTTAACCCTTATCACCCTTCATTAAGGGTAATTTTGTCTTTTTGACATAAGGGGGGTTTTGAGATTTTGGAATAAGAGAAAGGGGGATATGAGCTCATGACCCGAGATGCAAAAATAAAATAAAAACAAAAGACATTTATTTAAGATTATGGTTGGTTCTGGAAGTGTGTATTGAGTTGCACTGGTACTTCCAAAAGCCATAGACGGCACAACATATGTTGATGCGCCATCATCTTTCTTCCTAAACATTTCAATATTTCATTCAATATTTTTTTGTGCATCAGCAGGTGGTAGTTGCATAAGTTCATTCTTCTGAAGCTCGTTTAGACCCTCCATTTTCTGAATATAAGATTGTAAAGAAGAATTTGTGGTCATGAAATCATATGGCATAGGAAGATTTGAATATTGTGGTATTCTATCACGTCCAATGATGGTCGCAAGCTCATTCTTTGCAGAAATAATTTGTCTTTCTAAATTTATGACCTCATTATGGTAGTCGTGCAACATGCCAACATAACCAAATATGGGATCACGTTCACGAGCCTCTGCATGGTAACACAAAGCGTTTATACCAATTTTTTGTTGTGAAGCGTCCAACTTACCAAGAATCGTGGAGACATTTTCAGCTCCAAATGTTTTGTGAAGGAGTTTAAAATTTTCGGGATTGATCAATGGGAAGTTTTTCACAAATACGCAATTAGGAGCACAATCGCGTTTCATGACGTTGCATGCAAAGCAACTGTTGGAATTCATTCTTCGTCTTCTTGTTATCTTGCTTTAACTATGAACAAAAAAAATTAACCATATAAATTTTATATGATAATTTTATATATATATATATATATACATATATTTTAACAATATGACAAAAAGAAATATTTAACTCAATTATATAATCAATTATTAAATTGAAACTGATCACGTTTTACCTCAAGGATTTAAATTTTCTGATATTGCAAAAAAATTGAAAGTGCAAGAAATGTGGTTGATGTCCTATAAAAAAAAAATAGTGTGGATTTTATAGTCATGTCCTGAAACTATTTTAGGTAAGTTTGGCAATAAATCCAATAAATATTAGTTTGACTTATCATATATATATATATATATATATATAATTTGATAAATACTAACAATTTAATAGATTTGACTGCGTTATTCCATTTTTTTGGTAAGATAACGAAAATATTTTTCCGCACATTGACTAAGTTACTTTTTAATGAGAATCAAATTTTAGTAACAAATAGTTGAATTGCAATAAGATTGTAGCAGCAAAATTACTATGCCACTTATTATACACCATCACATATATCTACAATTAAGTAACTTTTTTTTCACCAATAATGTATTATAATTTGTGTAAGATCCAAATTATAAAGATTTTTTTTTGGTGAACATATAAAAGTTTTTATACCATATTATTATCTAAAATTGAATTAATTACGAATAAACAACCTTTTCTAGAAGTTCTTGTTGTGTAAGGCACTTGTGAAACTATTTATAGGATGTGGCACTTGTCTGATTTGATCATACGGTTTTGGAGTTCCCTATTTTTGTTTTGGGAAAACGGTATATTTTCCCCTAACTCGAATGTTTCATATAATAACAGAACCATACAAACTTTTAACCTCGATCTGTTTCCACATAAATCAAAGTTTCGAACATATTTCCCCTTAACTTGAAAGATCGAAATCTGATTCCACATAAAGTCACATAATTATGCTTTAAACTCGATTTGTTGTTACCCACACAACCATTAACCACAACACCAAAACTAAATCAAAACTAAACAAAGAAGAAGAAGAAGAAGAAAAGCAATTAACATAACACCTGATCATAAACAGATCAGTAGTTTGAGTGAAGTGAGAATCTTATCATTTTCTTTGACTGAGTTTTTGTAGATCCCATCCAATCAATGTCCTTACTCCTTACAGAGAGAAGAAGAGATTAAAATACTATCACTATTTTTTAAATTTCTCAAATTCAAATCTTGACATATTTAAGAATAACCTAAGCTCTGAGTTTAAGAGACCATAACTCAAATTACTATCAATAGTAGTCAATCAACAAACATATTTAAGAATAAATCGAAGCTAGTGTTCTTAGATTTCTCAATTTGGGAATTTTTCTCGACTGGATAATTCGAGTGTCAATTTGGGTCTTTCTTGCGAATTCTAGGTTTTAAATCGGTTTACAGTAGGGAGTTTTTGGTTTGCCATCAGGTTTGTGTCGTAAATCGAGTAAATCAGCCTATGTCAGAAACTTTGAGTTTGTCTGAAAACATATCGAGGTTGAAAGCTTGTGTGGTTCTGTTAGTTTTTTATCCCAGCCCACATTTCATGTTGAAATCTCCCTCATGTGACTATCTTTCCAAAAAAGACAAAACCTTAGACCCAATTTGATTTAAAGTCACATAGGCCAATTATTTACGCGTTCGAACTAGTCATCACCAAGTATGTTTTTCATAGTAACCACAAGGCTAACGTTAAACTGGTTAATTATTGCTGATTGCATTTGTTCTCTCCAATTTTGAATTGTAAGTGAGGCAGTGCAATCCTAGAAGGAAAAGAATCTCCCATAAAAAAGCATACTAAAAGTTGAAAAATACAGGGAGAGTATTTAGAAAAACAAGTTGTGTACTTCCTACCATTTAAACGTTTAAACTGAATCATTCAGTCGACAACACCCAAACAACCTCCAAGATGCCTATTGCTTATGGCTTGGGTCTCGCATTTAATTAGTCAAAATGTAACATTCTAAACGGTTCTGCTATTTCTTTCAAAATTTATGCACCTTAAAATTTTATGAATCGGTTTTTGACCTAAAATCAGGCACCGGTATTGGCAGTTTTTCCCAATTTTAGACCAGTTTCCCGGTGTAACTCAGAACGGAGTTTTATAACAAACCGGTGATGAGAATAGCGATCTAAAACCGGCGATACGGATCGAAGTACTAATATTTGCTATTTCTTAATTAGAAGTTCCTCTAAATAAACTCAACCCCTTTTTTTAATTATAAAAACAAGACTCAATTATTAGTTTTTGGTTATGAGTTATGACGACTAGAAGCGTGTAACCATGAATGCTTTGTTCTAAAAATCCCGACCTTTCTTTTTCCCCATGCCATTTGTTAATTACATTTACAGTTGGGTTAATCTCTCGTAAAAGAAAAAATAAACAAAAAAAGAAGTAATGATTATAAAATGCCTATAAAGTATAGAACTCTGTATGTAGACTTAACGCATGAAATGTCATCTTCGGTTCATTGATACATACAGTATATAAAATTAAATAAACTACTCCATTAACAAGATTTTCTTGGAAAATGCTAAAATTTAAGATCATCTCCAAAATATGCTGGACCTTTCGCCTTCGTCCTTCCTTTTTAAGTAGACCAAACTGACAGTGAAAGTTCACTCCAGATTTGTCTTCTTCATCCACCAATACTCTAAAGCGAGTCATTTTCTATTTGTTATTCCATCTGCTTGCCTTGTAAGCCAAGTTAGGTCTTTAAGTAATTTCCAACGTAACTAAGGTTCTCGTTGTTGCTTTGACGATGAACAATCTTGTTGTAGAAAGACGAAAAAGGGCCATGGACCAGTACGAGTACGAGAAAACAAGTCTAGTCAATAGAGTATCTTCTTGGTCTATCAGAGATATTCTCAACAGAGATCTCTACAAGCACAAGGTTCTTATCTCTTTTAACTCTTTCTTCGATATATAGCTTTTAATTTTGGTATATTTATAAACTATATTCCTCACAAATGGTATATTTTGTAACAGATTAAGACAATACCAGACAGGTTTAGATCCACTGATGAATACCTTAAGTGTTTTGTTCCTCATCTACTTGAGGAAACACACACCGAATTGTCTTCAAGCATCAAATCGATATCGAAAGCTCCTTTCTTTCAAGTATATTCTATGGAGATAACGGAATCAAGTGATGATTCTTTAAACAAATGGTTTTACGATATCGAAATCGAATTGAAGGATACATTGAGTACTCTTGGTGCAAAGTATCAGCCAAAATGTGGAGATCTTATTGCTCTAACAAATGAAAGGCCTAGACGAATCGATGACTTGAATCCTTTACTTCTCGCCTATGTATCCTCTGCAGGTGGTAATTTTATCTCTGTTCAATCGTCTAGAAGCCCATCTTCTCTTGAGGAAGAATCATTAGGTTTTGGTGTTTTTCTCGTGAATTTAATCACAAACAATCGAATTTGGAACGCTTTGCACAACGAAGCTGCCAATTCCACTCTAATCCAGAGTGTTCTTCAGGAAAATACTCTGGTACGTGACAAATATGATCTTTTTACTATTATGAAACTGTTGATGTAAATTAAATCATTACAAAATATCTCTGTATTTAATGTATTAACAATACGTTCTCTCTTTGTAGCATATAGTCACAAAGATATGTTATATGCTTCAGTTGAGTGATTTAAGTTTTTTCCTTATGTCGCAGGCAACGGAACATTGTGTTTCTTGTGGAAATGGTGGTGAGGGATCTTACCGTGTTTCGGGTATAATCCGTTCTGCGAAACTAAACTCTTCCCAAGAAGCTGCAATTTTGAGCTGTCTTAAGACAAGGAAATGTAACCACAAGCACAGTGTAAAGCTGATATGGGGACCTCCTGGAACTGGCAAAACAAAGACGGTCGCAACTCTTCTCTTTTGCCTTCTCAAGCTAAAATGCAAAACAGTTGTTTGTGCTCCTACTAACACTGCTATTGTAGAAGTAACATCGAGGCTCCTGTCCTTATTTAAGGAAGCTTCTTCATCAGAATATTCTACTTATGGGCTGGGGAATATTGTTTTATCTGGAAACCGTGATCGAATGGGGATTAAAAAGAATGATGTTCTTCTCGATGTGTTTCTTGATGAGCGCGTTGAGAAACTTGGTAGACTGTTTGAGTCATCTTCTGGATGGATGAAAGGATTAGAGAAACTGATAAACTTTCTTGAAAACACTGAGGCCAAGTACGAGCGATATGTTCATTTGTTGAAAGAAGCTGAAAGGATAGAAGAAAAGGAAAAGAAGAAGAGAGAAGCTGAAAAGAAGAAGCAAGGAGCTCAAAAGAAGGAAGAAGCTGAAACGAAGCCAAAAGTGTTAAAGATTCCTACATTTGGAGAGTTTGTAAAGAAGAGATTTGATGGCTTAAGTGAAGAATTGGAGAAAGATATGGTCGATTTGTACACGCATCTTCCCAAGTCTTTCATTTCATCTGAAGAAGTGAAGGATATGATTGCAGCTCGTCAAGTTCTTCAGGGCGTTAGATATTTCTTGCAAGAGAAGTCTTCTAGAGATGATTTAAAGAAGGGAAGTTTCAAATTTGATTGGTTCAACAAGCTCAACAGTGTTGATTGCCTCCACGCTCTACGCTTGCTTCCAAAACGTTCTCAGATGTCAGACTTGCTGGAAAACGAAGATACTAAAACATTTTGTCTTCAGAATGCAGACATAATCTTCTGCACAGCTTCGGGTGCTGCAGATATGAATCCTATAAGGACAGGATCGATAGACCTTCTTGTGGTCGATGAGGCTGCACAGCTTAAAGAATGTGAATCAGTTGCTGCTTTGCAACTTGAGGGACTGCGTCACGCCATTCTAATAGGAGATGAGTATCAGTTACCTGCAATGGTTCATAACGAGGTACTCTCTTATCTTTAATATACCGTCTTCTTTTCCAAAGTAATATATATTCTATAGTATTGTAATCTTGGAATTAATGTGGCAGATATGTGAAAAGGCGAAATTTGGAAGAAGTTTGTTTGAGAGATTGGTTCTTCTTGGTCATAGCAAACATTTGCTTAATGTTCAATACCGAATGCATCCTTCGATTAGCCGTTTCCCCAATAGGGAGTTCTATGGAGGGAAAATCAAAGATGCTGAGATTGTTAAAGAAAGCATTTATCAAAAGAGGTTTCTTCAAGGAAACATGTTTGGTCCATTCTCTTTTATCAATGTTGGACGTGGGAAAGAAGAGTTTGGTGATGGACATAGTCCCAAGAACATGGTCGAAGGTGCTGTGATTTCTCAAATCATATCTAATCTTTTCAAAGGTATAGTACAATAATCTTTATTGATTTGAAAGTATATTAATCTGTTATCTATTTTTTTTTAATGTTGTTTTGATTAATTAGCTTAATCTTGTAACAGTCTCAAGTGAAAGAAGGATGAAAATGAATGTTGGAGTCGTTTCCCCATACAAAGGTCAAGTCAGAGCAATCCAAGAGAGGATTGGTGATAAGTACAGTTCCTTATCAGGTCAGCTTTTTAGTTTGAGTGTTCGGTCGGTAGATGGGTTTCAAGGTGGTGAAGAAGACATTATAATCATCTCGACCGTTAGAAGTAACGGTAACGGAAAAGTAGGATTTCTCAATAACCGTCAAAGAGCCAATGTGGCACTGACTCGTGCAAGACATTGTTTATGGGTGATTGGTAACGAGACAACTTTGGCTCTGAGTGGTTCCATTTGGGCTAAACTGATAAGTGAGTCTAAGACACGTGGATGTTTCTACGATGCTGCTGATGAGAAGAATCTAAGAGATGCTATGAATGAAGCATTGCTTGAGGATGTCTCTTCAAGTTTTGGATCTCTTTCGATCAGGAGTGGCTATGGGAGAAGAAATGCTTGGTAGATTTTTATTTTATCTTGTTTTATGTTTTTGTTTTTCCTATCTATGGGATTTATGATGTTCTATGGTATTTAAAATAAATAAAAAACTACTACTAGCTTGATAATTATCCACCAGATTAAGAATTTTCTAAACTCTGTTTTTCTTTAGTTAAGTTGTCAAAAATTATTTTGAGTTATAGCTTGGGTTGTCTTCAAAACATAGTCATTTCGAACCATTTGGATAGGTTCTTCTTCCCTCATCAAGGTCATTTAAATGGAAAATAGCAAAAAAAAAAAAAAAGTTATTTTGTTAAAAAATTATAATTATAATATACAAGTGCTTTAGTTTCCAAACCCTTGTATAGGGTTTAGGAAAAAAAAAAAACATTAATTAGCTTGATTTAATAAGACAAGAGCCTAGCATGTAATAACAACTTTAATTCTTTGTGTCACTTTTGATCTCTACACATGCACAGTAGTATCATATTTTGTTCATTGTTCACGACATATTCAAAGTAAATAAATGAAAAATCGAGTCCCAGTAATAAACTTTTCTTGGAAAATGATGCAATCTGAGATCATTTTCAAAGTCTTTTTGGACCTTTCGCCTTCTTTTTACTCGTAACTTTTCAAGTAGACCAAATTGATAGTGAGAGTTACATCATCAGATCTGTCTTCTTCGTCTCCATTGATTCTTCTGCACCAAACCTATAAAAGAGTTGCATCAGATCTAAACCTAATTCAGGTTCTCGGCATTGCTTTTGATGGACAATAAAGAGGTACGAAGGCTCTTGGAAACAAACGAGCAAACAAGTCTGTTCGCTAGAGTATGTTCTTGGTCTATCATAGATATTCTCAACGAAGATCTCTACAAGGAAAAGGTTTTGGATCTTCTTTAACCCTTTCTTTTTTTTGAATTGAATGTAAAATTTATTCAAAACCAAAAAAACATTTTTA
>OVBW01001463.1:0-12171 GCA_900406355.1 Erysimum pusillum | reverse complement strand
GGCTCTATATCAGTTTTGATTTTTTCAATATTTAGAATCCAAATTGAGTATTCATCATTGGAGATGCTCTTACATCTCCGTTTTGTAAACTAAAGTCAATTTAAACTACGTCGTATGCGATCTAACTCAAAACCCCTAAAACAAATTATATCTCCCCAAAATTCCAAATCAAACATAAAATCAATCTTCAAATCAAAACGTATAATCAATTTCTCTCCATTTTGTGTAATCTCATTTATTTGGTATGTTAATCGATTCAACTCTAGTGGTAAATATCAACAAGAATTTGCGATTTATTAAACAAACCAAAAAAATTTGGATATTATTTCACCATCTCGAAAATTCAGACTTTTTTTTCAACGAAATTGTAGAATTGATGAATTTTTCTTAACATTTTCCAAGGTTAAATATCAAAAAGGTTAAATATCCATGGGAAACATGGAATAGGGGAGTTTCTCCAAGCTGTATTCTCTGCAATGATCCATGGGAAACAAGAGACCACTTATTTTTCTCCTGTCCCTACTCAGCTCAACTCTGGAAAAACCTGGCTAGTCCCCTACTGCAAACACGTTACACAACTAGCTTTGCCGACGCTCTTACCATGCTCTCGGGATCCACTTTCACTTCAACTCAACGATTTGTCTTACGATACGTGCTCCAGGTAACGACACACACTATCTGGTCGGAACGAAATGGTAGGCGTCACGGTGAACCACCAAAGACAACTACACAACTGGAGAAATTCATTGATCGGGCTGTTCGTAATAGACTACTCTCCATCCAGCGACTAGGCTGTTCCAAGTTTGAAGATGGTTTACGAATTTGGCTAGCCACCAGATTCTAGACCTTTTCATACCTATTCATAGTTACTATCAAGTTTCAGTCTAAACAAGTTTTAAGATCTTTTTAGGACATTTCAAACAAAGGTTGCACAAGTTGTAAAAAGGTTTTTTGGTTGAATAAAATTTTACATTCATTCAAAAAAAAAAAAGGTTAAATATCTAAGTTTACCAAGGTTTGCAGTCTAGAACCACTAGTTGTCTAGTTCTTAAGGGTAAATATTTAGTAATCGCTCATAATTAATTGTCGGCTTCATCGCCCTTTTGCTTCTTCTTCTTCCACCAAAATTAACTTTCAGGTACCAAAGCATTCATTAGGGTTTCTGCACCTTACAACGCCGAAATTTTAATTCCTTCTTCTTCTTTAATTTTGAATTCAAAGAACAATTTCATTCATATTCTTTTACTTTTAATTTCAGACTTGATTATGGAGATTGAGAGTCACGATTCAGTTCCTGAGAAGATTCTAGTTAAAGTAGAGTTCAAGCTTGGGACAGAGAGCTACACAATTGATTCAATCAAAGGTGATACTGTATTGAACCAATTGGTTTCGATGAAAGAAGAAAGTATGAAGATACTTAGGGATTTTATCACAAAGCATAATGTTCCTGATGATGATGTTCCTGACCAAATCTTGTCTGATGAAGAAGAAGGTGATGATGTGTCTTCTGTAATATGTCCTGTGAAGCCTAAGAAGACAAAGATTTGATTTTTTTCCTTAACATTTATCACTTATTGTTTTGCCATGGATGTTGCTGGTTATGTGATCTTGAACCTTTGTCAAATTTACTGTTTGTGGAACAGTTTTGGTTAGTTAAGAGTTTTGTGTTAACCCCTTTGGATCTACTAGGTGGAATTTAGAAATGGTATTGGTATTACTAGAGATTGGTGATTGTGTTGCTTGCGAAGAGCTAATTTATTGAATGATGTAGTTTCTTATCTCTAACTTACATGATTGAGTTATTCTTTAGCTCTCAGAACTTCACCGAGCTGACGGAAATGCTCGACTTGCACCATGTCTTTAGGGGTATTAGAGAAAAAACATATATGACATATAATCCCTGCGAGTCTTATGTATAGATATTGGTTGTCTATATTGGTTAGTGTTTGTGTCAAGTTTGTTGTTTGTGCAACAGTTTTGTTTACCTAAGAAAAATGTGAGGACTTTAGAGATGTTCAAATGTTTGCATTTGCTAGGTAGAATATAGATATGGTGTTACAGAATTCTTAGTGGAAATTGGTGGCTGCGTTGCGAAGAGCATAGCCATTGAATGCTCATTGAGTTATTGAAGAGCTTGGGGAACTTCAGTGAGACTGGATCACTGGAAGAACTTAAAAGAACCAGAGGAAAATGTTCGACTCGATAGACTTAACAGAACCATGGTATTAGGGGCATTAGATACATGACTGATAAGTCCTGGTTTATCTATATTAGGGACATTAATTTGGTTCAGGAACTCTGCAAAGTCTCACCGTAAGTCTTAACTTGTTTGAGTTGAAGAGTTGGGTTAGTGAGAAAAGTTCTCATGTTCCTGTTTTGGTCACTTAAGTATAAAAGCTTCTATGACCTGATGAATCTTATTGATGGAGGGCAGAGAAGGATTTGGATGACAAGATAGGGCACATACACGGACAAACAACAAGATATCGAAGAATCGATTCACCAAAGAAACTTGGAATATGTTCACATTCCTCACTATTTGTCTCTCTGTTTTGTTGATAGTTTTACAGTTACTGTCAGTTTAATTTAATATCCTCACAGATAGCATATGCTTGATTACCAAAGTACTGCGAAATAAACATTCTTTTATACAAAATTCAATGTCTACGAAATAAATAGTAACCTCACTAGTTGAAATGAAAATCTCATAGATAAACAAATTTTGAATGGATGATCTCAGCAGAATCATTCTAGTTCCTTCACAGTCTTAACACCACCACTGTCTTCAACTCAACAAAGCATTTCAAATCTCCGAACAAGCCAAGAAACACCCAAAACATCCGAACAAGCACACGTATTAACCGAGTATGAAGTGATTCTTGAGAAACCATCATCACTCTAGCTTCTCGAGTTCTGACATCCTTTCGATGATTGCCTGCAAGTTCAAAGTTGTTCCCAACCATCAAAAGTTTAGCATTTTAGAGAGAGCATGTTTTATATACATGTTAGTAAAAGAGGAAAAGCTTGAAACAAAAACTCCATACCCTTTTGCTTGTTTCTTGAAGCTCCCCAGCAAGAATGAATTCATCGAGTATCAAGTACACCTTATAATTGAAGTCATAAGCAATAATTAGAGTATGAACACATATCAAATCTAAAAACATAGTTACATGAACATAAAGAGACACATATTGGAAATGCTTTTCAATGTTGCATACATATATTTACTTAACGGGTCATGATGTTAAGCTCAGAATTGGGAAATATGCGATGAGAAGAGAACAAAAAAGGCCTAACAAAAACAAGCTTCATTCGATAAACCCTTAAAAGCTTCATGGATGAGTATTTTCAGAAAACCCTTATAACATCAGGGAGAATTCACTACACTAGTTCAAAACTTCTAAGCAGCGAAAAGATAAAGAAAATAACCATCTGAACCAATAGTTGTACAGCATCACAACTCAACATAAAATCCAAAAGCAGTTTGAGAAACTAAATATAAAGGGTAAGAGCAAAAAAAGAGATTTGGTACCTTGTGGAAATTAAACACCAAATCTAGCTCACAGACATTGCTGAAGAAATGGTCCAATATCTCCACAAACAAATGGATACACTCCAGGTAAGCCAACTCATTGTCGGTTATGTCCACGCACACAGAGAAAAACAATCCAGCGTAACGCCTGTATATTACCTTGTGTGTTCTAAACTGAAAATGGTTGCAGAACAAAATCCATCATTTACACATAGACAGATTCACAATAATACCCATTGACAAAAAATGCACTCCAAAAAAATTGTTTCTCAATCACATCTTCATGACTCATAAGACACATATATCTACTTCTCCATAAAGATCTTCAATGAGTTAAGCTTCTATCTACATATTGAAGTGTCTATCTGAAACAATAATCTTAATACCCCAATTGAATATAACCCGCAGGTTCGACAAGGCAATGCTCTTTCAAGAGCTCTAAACTCGTTATACAAAACCTGAATCAGGAATGATATGCATTCCACAATAATGATTCTTAATCACATTTTCATATCTCACTAAGCCTATCGAATTCGCTACAAAGATCTTAGTACTAAGCACGACACAGAATTATAAACAAAGCTCGAAAACTCAGCTTACAATTCGAATGATCCAAATCTCAAATAACAATCTTAATGCCTCAAATTGAGGACAATTTCACAATTTCAACAACACAATGCTCCTCAAATCTACCAAAATAGTGTATATATATATTAAATTCGAAAATTAAATTACAAACCTCAACGAAGTTGGTGAATTTTGCGTCACGATTCACCACTAACCTATGAACCTGTTATATAAAACACAATTAAGAATCAGAAACACGAAACCTAAAAACGATAAAAGAGAAAGATAGAATTTGAAATTAGTACCTCGTATTCGACTTTATGTTTTTCAGATTCTTCGAGAGGAACATAGTATTTGGCAAGACGAGTCTTACCTTGTCTGTTCTGCAATAATATGAATCGGATCTGAACAAAATGAAAGAGAGAAAGAGATGGATCAAAATTGAGTTTGTTCAGACATCAAAATTAAAGAAAACAAAGTGGAAGAACGAGACACAAGCAGTACCATTTTCTCGAGAAATCCAATGGAGAATTCAGGATGAATTTAGAGGAGAAGTCGTTGGAATGTTCTTCTTTCAGATCTCACTTTGAATTTTCACGATATTGAAGAAACACCTTCGAAACAGATTCTCAAGCCAATTCTCTAGTCAAAAATTTGGAGTTTTTATGGAAAATAATTTATATTTAGGAGAAATTAGAAAATTAGATTTGTAGAGCTTGAAAAGAATTGTGAAAAAGTTATAATTTAATCACAAATTTGTCAAAAAGTGTAAAAACAATTAATTAAATTTGTAAAAAAAAAGTTTAATCTGGAGGTTTGGGGTTCGAGTCCCAGAAATTACGAATTTATTAACAATTATGCAGATTAATGGAGGCAAGTCTACAGGAGATCTCCAGTGATGCGTAATTAGAGCTGTTCGCCGTGATGCTACGTACAGACAGAAGGAAGCTTCAACATGAAGAAGGAGAAGGAAGCGTCAACATGGTCTGTCGTGAATCTAATAGGGTTGGAAGGAATTTCCCATGGTAGAATCGTCTATGTAACAGTTCTCATAATTTGTAATAGTTAATAAATTCAGACGATTAAAAAAAAAAGACTATCAGCTCCACAAACCTAACAATCATTTTACATCCGGATTATTTGAGGAGATATTCAATATTTTTCGTAATAGTAATAAAAACTAAAATTATTTTAAAAATATATTGAAAATTGAAATTAAATAAGAATAAATTTCTATATACATTTTCTAATTCATATTTCAGCTTCTCTTTCTTAAATTATAATTTTAATAATTTTATAATTAACTAATAGATAAAAGTTTATAAATAAATAAAATATATAATGATTTTTGTGTCTATAAATCATTATACATAAATCAAAAATATTTATATATCTCTGGATTAGAGTGGATATCCCCCAGAATATAGACATTTTTCGGAGCGGATCAGAACAGATAACATATCGAATCGAATACTAAGAATACTTTGTCTAGCTTCAGCCCTAATATCAACGACTATAACATTGATTAGTCTTAATTGAGAACGTCTACTCAGTCTGGATTGTTTTAGTTAGCAAATAGGGATATATTTTGATCTTTTTTTGTCAAGGATATATTTTGATCTAAAAATATTAATTCGTGTAAAAAAAGAAATCATTTTGAAAAAGAAAACGATTTTCTTTTGTTCTAGCAAGAAGTAATCTTCTTCTTATAATTCGTTGCTCCTCTAACAATCTTATTAATATGATACATATAATATAATGTACATAAACAAATTGACCAAGTCTGTACTCATGAAGTAGAGGCTCAAGTACTAGTAAATGGAGTTAGTAGCGGCCAAAAGAGCAGCACCGAGCCCAGACACATCTTTGGTATGTTTGATCGCAACATGACTTGCTAGCTTATGGCCAAGAAGCTCAACTAGTGCGTCTTGCATATGCTGTCGATACTGCGGGTACTTCTCGTAGAGTGCACCGTCCATAGCCACAACGGTTCTTTTACCAGAACCCATTCTTTTGGTGTCTTTTTCAATCTTCTCTAGAACTGCTACTATACCAGCTCCTGCTAGACGCCCTCCGCGTTTCACTACTGTGTCACACACTTCCACGACTCTCCTCCTCGCCTTTAAATTCGCCTCTACCTGTTCCCAAATATACGATCGGATTGATACAGTTAATTATCCAATCTCCGGATCATATGATTATTTTTCTTGTATGCATATATATATATATTAACAACTTACCTCTAAAATGTTGTATAGGACTGATCCAACAATCTGAAGATCATCTGTATCGTCCTCTTGAATTTTGCATAGATGCTCGGTCCTATACAAAATTTACAAAAGTTAATAACTAAAACTGCCCATTAGGAATGTACTACATTTTCTTAGCTAATCAAGTTTCAACAGACCCTACCTAAAACCCACAGCCACTTTGGTTCGGTTTGGGGATGAGCATATAAACCAAACCGAACCAAAGCTTAACCAAAATGTTTGTATCAAAATGTGTTTATGACCAAATTGACCATATAGGTTTTCCTGGTTTAAAATCAAACAAACCGAAATCGTAACTGGACCAAAACTGAAACTTAACCAAAACTGATTCAGTGTAATTTATTCAAACCGAAGCTAATAAACTGAAATACACTAAAGTTTAAACCATCAAACTCAAACTGAATTACAAGTGGTTTTCATTTGGTTTCACTTTCTACAAAATCCATAAAACTAATAACCAAAAATACTCTGCCAAAATCAAACCGTAAACCGAATTGCCCGTGCCTAACTAAACCTACTACTCTTAAAAGCACAACCAAATCTGGACATGGAGAAAGATAGTAAGAGAGAAGTACCTGAGTGAAAAAGGAGTGGAGAGCTTGACAGGAACAAATTGTCCGAACAAGTCACTAGTTTCACACATATGGAGCAAAACCCTCCTTACAATTTCACCAAGGTACATCCCTGAGATCATCTTCTCATATAACTTCATCCACATACAAACAGTAAACAATTGTAAAACTTGTGACAACAAAACAAAACACATAATATTGTTAGAAAAAGGATAAAATTTACTACATGTTCACCAGGATTCAGGCTTTCCTCATCCATCTCTTCGTCAAAAATGGTTCGCGGAAGAACCTTAGAGAACCCTCCCCACTCCGTGTTTATGATCTGATTCCAAATCAAAACACTTTTTAACCATGAGAAGTGAACAACGACAAACCTAAGTACATACATAAAAAAAAATCAATAATACCGTTGTTCCAGAAGAAGATTTGCTTTGGAGTTTAGGAATCGCATGTTTTTGCTCTACATAACAAGCATTTGTCCCAGTGCCAAGAATCACACCAACCATCACATCCTCATCCCAATACCTTGCTCCAGCTAATGTTCCCACTCCATCATTTACCTTAAACACACAAACATCAACAAACTTACAATATGCACAACACAAAGAGTTTCCTTCCTTCTACTATCGTTGAGAAAAAAGAAACATACGAGAGCAGAAACTCGCATATCGAGTCCATGTGATTCCATAGCTTCATTTAAACAAGCAACAATGTTTTTTCCTTCCTGCAACAACATTCTAAGTGTTACTAAAATTTCCAACCACATAAGAACTTAAGGTACGTACAAAACTATGATCATAACACTTAACACACCATTCCAGACACATTAAAGCCTTTAGTCCATTTGACTAATGTCCCTGAATCAATAGAGGTTTGATTCACAGGGAATGAGAAAGTAAATCCAATCTCCCTTTTCCTCCCTTGTTCCAACCGAAACCGCCTCGGATCCTCCTTTGCAACAAAACTTGCTAACTTTGAAGCAATGAACCCGAAAAGCTCCTAAAACATTAACCATCCAATTAAAACAACCAACACTCATTGATTTATTAAAGATCTGAGTCATTACCTCACTTGTACCAATCATAAGCTTCTGAGGAATAGATATTTGTTCAGATTCAGCAGCTACAACACGCTTTTCCTTCCCTCCTAATTGCACGCTACGCACTCGAAAATTCGAACCTCCTAAATCCAATCCATAGAACAACCCTTCCTCATTCCTATAACCATTAAAAACAAAATTAAAATCTTAAAGACTATAACCATATTTTTTTCTTTCTTCCTAAGGTCTAATAATTTCTTTTTTTTTTTGTCAACTGCAGTCTAATAATTTCGTTCCATAGCAAAAAACATCTTTAGATCACAAAGCATAATGTAATAAGAGAAAAGAAAAAGAAACATTACCCAGAAGGCAAAGCATCAACATAAGTCAAGATCATCTGTAGATCTCCTCCTCCTTCAACAGCTAAACCAGCTCGCATGTCATTAGCAATGGCGTTGGTTACGTTGCGTAGGTATGGTGTGGGAGTGTTGCAGTCGTTTTGAAACTTGGTTAGTATAGGACATGTTGAAGGTGAGTTAGATCGAACGGCGGACATGACGATGCAATTGGAGCGGCGAGATGAGGAAGTGAATGATTTAATGGTTGGTGTGAAAACAGGGGAAGGAAATATGAGTGACATTGTCTAAGTTTGGTTATGATTTGTATGAACGAAGATCTTAAAGGTCAACTCTGAAAATTAAAATTTTATAAAACTCTAGTTGCTCTGCTACTTGCTTACTTTACTTTGTCTACTGTTCGGTTTTAGGAGGAGAAGTAGTTTTCTTTTTGTCCACTAGAAGATGCAGGGTTTTTTATTTCAACGAGGAGCAATTTTTTATTTTCTAATACGTCAACTTATTTTTTGTTTCTTTTCTTATTTAAATACAAAAATTATGGTGGGAAAATAAATTATGGTGTTGTTCGTATGGTCGTCGCAGGTATTTGCGGCTGCGGCGGACACAAGTAGTGTTGTTCGTTTGGTTACCGCAGGTACCTGCGGTAGAACGCTTCGTTTGCCGTAATTCTGTTGCGATTAAAATTTTTATCACTGATTTAATTCAGCGTCCGGCGATTAAAAAGTTGCGGCGACAGAAGCGGCGATGAAACGAACAACAACCTGCGGTAATATTACCGCCACCACTGTCGCTACCGCCTGTGACGGTGAAACGAACCGTCACTATAAAATCAAAAAAAAAAAAATAATAATAAAAAATTATTTGGGATGAGAAAATTTCAAGGTGGGTTTAAGTCTAATGCATCTGCTTTTGTGTTCACTGTAGGAAACAATCTATAAACCGAACTTGAAATAGTAAGTTAGTAAACTGCTTATTTGATCGGGAATCTTACATAATGCGATCATCTCTATTGCACAAAATAAAGAGAGTGTCTTAAAATTTAAAAATAATAAAAAGGGGAAAAAATCTAGGAAGTATCTTTGAACAGTAGAGATTTGTGTCTCTACATAGACACTTTAAAATAGAGTATTTTAAAATTCAAATATTAATTTATGTTAAAGACCTTTATAAGAAACTGAGCAATAAAGATGGTCTTAGGATATTTTCAATAGTATAGAATAGATAATGATAAATCTCAGATTTGTATATATTAATCTTATAGTTAGTCATTATCATGAAACGATCTAATCTTATCTAAAGATTATGATGACACCTAACTTGTGTATATATATGTTAGTCGTGTGAATAATATAATTATCAATTCCAAAACCATCTACAATGTCAAGTTTAGCGATCGATTAACCAACCGGTATGTTCAAAAGGTGACATACTGAAACCAGTGGCGGATGTACAGTATCATGTGGTAGAGCATGTGGCCAGGCTCATTTTTAAGAATTATCTATTGATCATTATTCATAAAATCTTATAGCTCATTTGATATTTAATGCAACATGCAATATTTTGGGTGTAGAGACGTAGAGTTCAATGCCTCTTTCTGTTCAGTAATTATTTTGCTTTTATTGTTTTTTTGAACCATTTTTTTTAATACATTGCCACGGCTCACGTATGTTTTTAGGGGGGTGTATTAGCATTTTAGGGAATTTTGGGGTTTTTTAAAAATCCCTTGTTATTCAAACGATGAATTTTAAAAACCTTTTCAAATCTTATGCTATTGATTATTGAACTTGAAATTTCTATAAAATCATTTAAAATCATTTAAAACACTTCAACCGAGTCGTTGTAACTTCGAAGGATTTAAAAAAAAAAGTGTTGAAACTCGTTCTTCGTCCTCATCAACTTGGAGATGATTCCGTTTGCTTACCAAACCAATTGATAACTTGTTAAGAAAAAGTTTAACGTGAGAGATGTTAGATTTTACGGTAGGAACAAGAGATGTTAAAATCGGTGTTGTGAAAAATATCTAGGCTCTAGGCATTCGGACAACGTTTAAGCAACCACCTAACATTGCATATACATTGTTTTAATGTTTTAATGTATTTTTCTAATTTTTAATAACATAGATTTAAATTTATAAATTTTATTTACATATACATTGTTGATAAACGTTCATATGTAGTATTGATGGGCTCATGAATCGTGATCGGCTCGTTCGTACGTGAAGGCCTAATCCGAGATACATGGATTAGTTGGTTTTATCTTTTCAATTAGAATTTAGTTTTATCTTTAGATTTGGAATTATCTTTGTGTTTTTTTTATTTATTTTAGACTTTGGATATTTTTAAGTGTTTCCTATATAAATCAATAAAAAGCCCCAAAAGAGGAAGTCATAACTATGTAAAAGAAAACTCTTGTGTTCGTGTTCGTGTTCTTATAAGCTCTTGATTGGGACCTATCAAGTTTGATATGAACTAAATAAATGTTTTTATGTCTATTTTCTTAATTTAGTATATATATTTTTTTTTATCTATAATATCATATTTATAATGTTTTATATTGAAATTAGCTAAACCATCTAAAATCGCATAAATTATGATTATATAAGTGTTCTTACTTCTTAATGTTAGAGGTTGTGTCAAACTTATTTAAAAAATAAGCCAATTATCGTTGTGTTGTGTATCACTTTTTTGTAATTGATAAACAAAATATAAATTTTAAATGGCCTAAACAAACGGGACCCCGTCTAAACGAGTTTAAAAAGCCTAATTAAAGCTGTAAATCCACACTTATCTTTCTTGGGACCAACTCTATAAACGGTAAAGGCCTTTATGCTCAAACTTTTGATATAAGTAAGAAACTAAGCTCGAAATTTAACACAATAACACATAAGAATCTTCCATAACTGAGAGAATATATGCTCCAATACCAAACTTCTAAAGCGAATCAATAAAAGATAATTAAAAGGTTATAGTTTGATTTGATTGTATTCTTTTTTTTTTTTTTGTATTCCATAGTAAAAGGTACGTAGATATTTTGTTGATTCAAAGTTCCACTAGAGCGTGATTCTCTAATAAATATATTAAGTTAGCAATTACAATATAATACCGAGCTGCAAACATTACTTACTCCTCTTCTTCTAGCTTTTATATAACACACTTCCTTTCTTTATGCAACTTTGATCTTTCTATGGCAAACATAAAGCCACTCTCTTCTTCTATCTAGTTGCACATATTTGCATAATGAATAAAGCATATTATGAAAAAAGTTAACATGAGAAAACATAAAAATTAACGGAAGATGTCACGGCAAACTACCTTAGACAGTGGAACAGCTCATCAAATTCGTGGATCGGGTTGTCCGCAACCGGCTGGTCTCGCTCAAGCGACCTGGCTCATCCAAGCTCGAAGATGGGTTGGCGGTTGCGTATTTGGCTAGCAACTAGATGTTAGCTCTTTCGATTTCTAAATTTTTTTTTCTAATCCTGTTATAAAGTTATTTGGAAACGTTTAGGAATATTCAACACAAAAATGCTAATATACGTTTAGTAACATTCAAAACAAAAATGTATATATTGTAAACATGTTTTTTAGGTTTTTAAAAAATGTTATTTTAAAGAAACAACTGTTACAAGTCTCGAAATCATAGAACGAAAAAAAAAAAAAAAAATGACACTAGTCTTTTCTCTACACAATTAATATGCTAACTTTTTTCCTAAATATTACAATCCATTGCTTCACAAATTCCACTAAAAAACTTACAAATCCAAATCATGTAAAGTGCAAATACTTTTTTAAGGCTCGGAGACTTTATAGATAACTACAAAGCAAGGAAGTATGGC